>MJUU01009967.1:50791-65582 GCA_002080025.1 Modiolus philippinarum | reverse complement strand
TAAGTACAGAAACACTATCTACCTGTGTAAGTACAGAAACACTACCTACCTGTGTTAGTACAGAAACACTACCTGTGTAAGTACAGAAACATTACGTACCTGTGTAAGTACAGAAACACTACCTACCCGGGTAACTACAATAACACTACCTACATGGGTAAGTACAAAAGAACTACCTACCTGAGTAAGTACAGAAACCCTTCCTTCCTATGTAAGTACAGAAACATTACCTACCTACCTATGTAAGTACACAAACACTACCCAACTGGGTAAGTACAGAAACAATACCTACCAGGGTAAGTAGAGAAACACCACCTTTTTGGGTAAGTACAGAAACACCACCTTCCTGGGAAAGTACAGAAACACTACCTACAGGGCAAGTACAAAAATACTACCTTCCTGGGTAAGTACAGAATTATTTCCTACCAGGGTAAGTACAGAAACACTACCTACCAGGATAAGTACAGAAATACTACCTTCCTGGGCAAGTACAAGAACACTACCTTCCAGGTTAAGTACAGAAACACTACCTACCTGGGTAAAACAGAAACACTACCTACCTGGGTAAGTGCAGAAACACTACTTACCTAGGTAAGTGCAGAAAACACTACCTACCTGGGCTAGTACAGAAAACACTACCTACCTTGGTAAGTACAGAAATACTACCTACCAGCTGGGTAAGTGCATAAACACTTCCTATCTAGGTTAGTACAGAAACACCACCTACTTCGGTAAGTACAGAAACTCTACCTACCTGAGTAAGTATAGAAACACTACCTACATGGGTAAGTACAGAAACACTACCTACCTAGGTAAGTGCAGAAAACACTACCTACCTGGGCTAGTACAGAAAACACAACCTACCTTGGTAAGTACAGAAATACTACCTACCAGCTGGGTAAGTGCATAAACACTTCCTATCTAGGTTAGTACAGAAACACCACCTACTTCGGTAAGTACAGAAACACTACCTACCTGGGTAAGTACACACACACTTCCTTCCTGGGTTAGTACAGAAACACTACCCACCTGGAGAAGTACAGAAACACTATCTACCTAGGTAAGTACAGAAAACAGTACCTAACTGGGCTAGTACAGAAACACTACCTACCTGGGAAAGTACAGAAATACTACCTACCTGGGTTAATACAGAAACACTTCCTACCTGGGCTAGTACAGAAACACTCCCAACCTGTGTAAGAACAGAAACACTACCTACATGGGTAAGTACAGAAACACTACCAACCTAGTTAAGTACAGAAACACTACATAACTGGGTAAGTACAGAATCATTACATACTTGGGTAAGTACAGAAACACTAACTTCCTGGGTAATTACAGAAACACCACCTACCTGGGTAAGAACAGAAACACTACCTATATGTGTGAGAACAGAAACACTCCCTACCTGGGTATTTACAGAAACACTACTTACCAGGGTAAGTAGAGAAACACTATTTACCTATATAAGTACAGAAACACTACCTACCTGTGTAAGAACAGAAACACTACATACCAGGGTAAGTACAAAAACACTACCTACCAGTGTAAGTACAGAAACATTACCTACCTGTGTAAGTACAGAAACACTACCTACCTGGGTAAGTACAATAACACTACCTACATGGGTAAGTACAAAAGAACTACCTACCTGAGTAAGTACAGAAACCCTTCCTTCCTATGTAAGTACAGAAACATTACCTACCTGTGTAAGTACACAAACACTACCCAACTGGGTAAGTACAGAAACAATACCTACCAGGGTAAGTAGAGAAACACCACCTTTTTGGGTAAGTACAAAAACACCACCTTCCTGGGAAAGTACAGAAACACTACCAAGAGGGCAAGTACAAAAATACTACCTTCCTGGGTAAGTACAGAATTATTTCCTACCAGGGTAAGTACAGAAACACTACCTACCAGGATAAGTACAGAAACACTACCTACCATGGTAAGGGACCGACCATTTAACTTGAAGGGGGGCTATTGTTTTTTCTAAAAAAAATATTTTGGATCCGATTTTGTGTGAAAAAAATATTTTGGCTGCCAAGATGATGAAAAAAAATTTTCTGAAGGAGGCTTTCTGCCCAAAAGAATAATGTTAATTTTGAAAAAAAATATTTTGTTAATACACGTGAAAAAAATAAATAAATTTTCTGTCCAGAAAAAAAAACCATAACCCCCCCCCCCCTTCAGGTTAAATGGTCGGTCCCTAAGTACAGAAACACTAACTACCAAGGTTAGTACAGAAATACTAACTACCTGGGTAAGTAGAGAAACACTTCCTACCTGGGTAAGTAGAGAAACACTACCTACTTGGGTAAGTACAGAAACACCACCTATCAGAGTAAGTACATAAATACTACCTTCCTGGGCAAGTACAGAAACACTACCTTCCAGGTTAAGTACAGAAACACTACCTACCTGGGTAAGAACAGAAACACTACCTACCTGGGTAAGTGCAGAAACACTACTTACCTGGGTAAGTACAGAAACAACACCTACCTGAGTAAGCATAGAAACACTACCTATATGGGTAAGTACAGAAACACCACCTACCTGGATAAGTACAGAAACACCAACTACTTGGGTAAGGCCAAATAAAAAAATAGGTGTGGTTCCGGTCACCCCTCTGAAAAAAATAGGGTCGGTAGGTCGGGATTTTTTTTTATTTTATTTTTTTAATTTTTTTAAATCATATATAATACCTAACATGTAAATGCATTGTAACCTATGATATAAAACCATGTATTATCCCCACATTTTTATCCTAAAAATGATGTGGATACTTAAGGATTTGTCCAAGTTCCCAGATGATCGATTTTTAGTCTCAGTTCAAGCCAAACGATCGTTCTTAACACTATGTGACTTGATAAATACTATAGGTTGTTATGAAGTGGAACATTCCTAACAGTTATAAAGAGAAGGTTATTTCCACCAAAATTTATATTTTCATATCATAATCTTGAATATAACTTTTGAGGATGTCAAGAAACCATGTGATCGGTAAAGTGTCGATATAGCTGACAATATGCTATATTCACAACAGATGTAAAAGAAGAGGCTTAAGTCTCCTTTAAATTTATCCCGCAACAGTTTAATAGGCTTTGAAGCCTCTGAAATATTAAATAACATGTGAAATAAATACGGATACGACAGTCCGCGCCGAACTCGTTCCGAATTTATGATTGCACGAAAACTTCCTGATGGGAAATAACTTCAATTTTCGCGGCGTTTGAGCTCGTTTCTCATCAAATACTTCATAAAAAGGTTCCGATAAAGTAAATAGTTGATAAACTATGATAATACCGATTTACAGTTTCAAAATAACTACGATCTTGCCGCTAATCCCTACTTAAACTTTGTCAGTAAAAAGTGGCCATAAAAACTAGGGTCGGTCGTTTTATTTCTATTTTTTTTTTACTTTTTGGGTGAAAAAAAGTCTACGGTCGGCAGGAAAAAATAGGGTCGGTCGGGTGACCGGAACCACACCTATTTTTTTATTTGGCCTAAGTACAGAAACACTACCTACCTGATAAAGTATAGAAACACTACCTACCTGGGTTAGTACAGAAACACTACCTACCTAGGTAAGTAAAGAAAACACTACCTACCTGGGCTTGTACAAAAAAACTACCTACCTGAGTAAGTACAGAAACCCTTCCTTCCTGTGTAAGTAGAGAAACATTACCTACCTGTGTAAGTACACAAACACTGCCCACGTGGGTAAGTACAGAAACAATACCTACCAGGGTAAGTACAGAAACACCACCTTTCTGGGTAAGTACAGAAACACCACCTTCTTTGGTAAGTACAGAAACACTATCTACAGGGTAAGTACAGAAATACTACCTTCCTGGGTAAGTACAGAAACATTTCCTTCCAGGGTAAGTACAGAAATACTACCTACCTGGAAAAGTACAGAAATACTACCTACTTGGGTCAGTACATAAACACTTTTTACCTAGATAAGTACAGAAACACCACCTACTACGGTAAGTACAGAAACACTACCTACCTGGGTAAGTACAGACACCTTCCTGGGTAAGTACAGAAACAATACCCACCTTGGTATGTACAGAAACACTATCAACATGGGTAAGTACAGAAACACTACCTTTCTGGGTTAGTACAGAAACTCTACCTACCTGAGTAAGTATAAAACACTACCTACCTGGGTAAGTAAAGAAACACCACCTACCTATGTAAGTACAGAAACACTACCTACCAGGGTTAGTACAGAAGCACTAGCTAACTGGATAAGTACAGAAACAACATCTGCCTGGGTAAGTACAGAAACATCACCTTCCTGGGTAAGTAGAGAAACACTACATTCCTGATTAAGTATAGAAATACTACCTTCCTGGGTTAGTACAGAAACACTACCTACCTGGGTAAGTATAGACAGACTTCCTACCTGGGTTAGTACAGAAACACTACCCACCTGGGTAAGTACAGAAACACTACCTACCTAGGTAAGTACAGAAAACACTACCTACCTGGGCTTGCACAGAAACACTACCTACCTGGGTAAGTACAGAAATACGACCTATATGGGTTAGTAAATAAACACTTCCTATCTAGGTTAGTACAGAAACACCACCTACTTCGGTAAGTACAGAAACACTACCTACCTCGGAAAGTACAGAAACACTACCTACCTGGGTTAGTACAGAAACACTACCGACCTGGGTAAGTACAGAAACACCATCTTCCTGGGTAAGTACAGAAACACCACCAACCTTGGTAAGTACAGAAACACTACCCACCTCGGTAAGTACAGAAACACTACCAATCTGGGTAAGAACAGAAACACTACCTACCTGGGTAAGTACAGAAACACTACCTATATGGGTAAGTACAGAAACACTACCTGCCTGGGTAAGTACAGAAACACCGCCTTTCTCGGTAAGTACAGAAAAAAATACCTACCTGGGTAAGTACAGCATCATACAATTTACATGCTTCATCACTAGTTGTGGTGAATGGTGTACCAAAGTCAGCCCAGTCCTAAAAAAACAGACATCATGCATTTTAAAAAAAGTCAGAGTTCTGAAAAAGAAACTATCAAACTAAATTACCTTGTATACTTTACGATTACACGAGCTCCATAGCCCTGTTAGAGCCTAGTCCCATATATGCGGGATTCGGAGCTCAGTGAGTGGTGCTAGGAGTCACGTGGTTGGAGACGGGAATCATGTGAGTGAAGCCCGAGGCATTAATATTGGAGTCTGGTGAACAAGTGTTGGGGTGTTGGAACATAAGCCATTATGTTGGAGCCACAAGCCCATGTGTTTGAGACCGAGGCTCCACGTTCAAAAAGGGTTCCAGCCCGTAACCCAGATCCAGTGTTATTCCCAAAATATACCACTTAATATTTAAAAATATTAGATTCTCTAAAAATGTCATACCTTAGGGACGATCATTTTAAAATGGGGGTGCGATTCAGCCTATGAAAATTATATCTTTTCATGTCCATCTCGAGCAACTTATTTATTTTCACCAAATGTCGCATCAAATTATTTATTTACTTGCATTTGTAACAATTTTCTTCTTCAAATTGAAATTATATTATTTTTTTTTATTTTCATGACAAGAAGGATATGAATATTTATTTTCTCTGGCACTGGCACCAATATTTCATTGTTTATTTACAAAATCACCACTTTGAAATCAAATGGTTGTCCACTTACAAACGTAGAATACGGATATTTCGAGTTACCTATCAGTTGTCTTTTTACATTATAAGTGTCCTTATCGAGGAAAACCCTCCGTGATGAGCAAATGAGCGAACGTGTGAAACCGGGAAGAATGCAGTCTGATATCTTCCAGGAATAGCGTCCGTCTCCTATGTCAAAAGTCTCGTAGTGTACACAATAACATAAGACAATCAATTAATGAAAATGTGATTTATACTGCAACTTTTGACAACTCTGTTCGGTAATTTTATATATATTACCCCAATTTATTTATTTCACCTAATAAAAATACAACACAGGATATGGTACTAGAACTGGTTTCATCAACGGAGAAATACATTGAATCGCAACCGTTCATTAAACTTCGTACAAACAAAGTACCAGGTTTACTGTACGGTATCAGTTCAATGTAAGTACCAATATCCGGTGTTGTTCCCGTCAACAAATCTAGTATCGAAGCAAAGAGAATTTTGATGAAAAAATAAAAAAAAAAATTATGATGATTATTCAATCATTTAAAAACATTTGTAATAAAATAACTTGATTGCATGCTTTGTGTGATTTGTGTGTTTGTGGTCTATTTTCTTTGGTGTTAATTTCATTTACACAAGAATTGACTTTCATTATAGGATTAAACACCGTTTGAAAGGAATTTATTTGAGTATAAACGGGACCAATTCACTCACAAATAAAAGTCCGAAGGACTTTTATGATATGTTTGTGAGTGCCTTGGTCTCGTTTATACTCCAATAAATTCCTTTCAAACGGTGTTTAATCCTTATAATTCTTTTAATCTGATGATAAGTAATTAAATTCTTACTTTTATTATGCCAATCACACGTTTTTGTTCTATTTGATTCACTCGGCGTATGAATTTATAAGGTGAACTTAAATGTAGTTCGGTCAACGTCGTTTATCGAAAAATGAACGACTTCAGAATTTGCTACCGAAAGTAAATTCAACCAATCATATCAGCGTATTTCCTATTATGCAAATCATATAAGAATTATTTCAAATGAAATATTTCAAAATAATTATACACATATATACTATTTCAGTATAAAAAACAACAAACAAGTTAAAAACAACATACAGGTAGTGTCTTATTACACGAGATTTATTTGTGTACGGCACGAAACACGTGACAATACTAAATGAAGCTCGCATTGCCCCTGTCATAGTCACGTTGTCATAGTCTATTCTGCATACAAATAAATTTTATATTTTAAGACACTACATGTGTATTGTTTTAACATTTTAACAGAAAAGTATTATACTTACACGAATATACAGCTTGCCATTTGTGTAGAACCTCAAATTAAGTTGTCATAAAAATTTTAACTTTCAGTTCTTGTGACCACAAGCGGTAACACTAAAAATTAGCCACTTTTAACTTTTTTTAAAATTCATTCCAACACGCATGCTATTTGAAATGTAATATTTATAATGTTCTGTTTAATCACTGCTAGTGAAAAAAGGAACGACTCCGACCTTCCGTGGTGTGGGGTTTCCTCACTGTTCATTGAAGATCTTCTTTTGGTTGTCGTCTCTTTGGCACATTCCCCGTTTCCCCTCTTTTTGTATTTTTGTTAATTGCACGTCTTACAGATTGTAATAATGTACAAATATAGCATGGCGATCAGGTCAGTAAATGGATTTATAGACCTGACTAGAGCATATTGACCGAGTACACAGTCCGAGATCAATATAGTCTATTCAGGTCTATAAATCCATGTATTAAACGAACTTGACACAATATAATTGTTTTATTATTTCAATGACATTATTCTTTTTAATAAGAAGTTAACGTTCGGTATGATGCCATATATAAATATGTTGTAAACCTGATGTTTCCAAATGTAGAACTATGGGAATACCAGGTTTTCACCATATTTACAGAGCGTTTTCTGACGTCAAATGAACCAATCACATCGCACACATATTACCATAAAATAATGAAGAAAAAAAATATTATTAGTATTTTACATTTTATGCTTTAAATTTACAGCCTTGAATGTCACTGTCAAAACTTTTTAATATACATGTAGTATATATACATGTTCAGCACGGTGGGTGTCTTATGCTAACTCTAGCGGTGCACCTGATTTACCCCATGGTTTTTATTGGGTCCGTGTTGTTCATCTTTGCATTTGTGTGTGTTTGCATTCTTCATTTCTATGCCGTACTGTGTTTCTTTGTTTTTCTGATGTGGCCATTGTCTTTGGATTATTCGTTTTAGACTGACGGTTCGGTTCCCACTTAATATAATAGTATATTATATATGTTGTGTATATGTTATTATTGTGTACAAGTAATTACTTGTATGGTGGCATCATACAAGTTATAACCTGTACATTTTGGATTGTACAAGTAATTACTTATACAATTTTCTCAGCAAAAATAGTAAAAACTTGTACAATGATATAACTTCAGAGTTCCTGGCTTGAATTTTTGCTTTCCTTAATAATGAAATACAAATGCATATGTAGCATACCAACTAGAGTATGGTGCACTAGTAGCATCGCGAGTAAAAAAAAATAAAAAAGATGAAAGAAATGATTTTTTGAAAACAGAAGAGTTTACTGAACTAAAAGTAATAAACAATAAAAAGAATTGTCCGATTGTTTGGTTTATGGTTTAACTATGTTTTAATTGGGGTTTTGCTTATGTACATTTACTTCATATCCCTTCCATTGAACATCAAATTATTTTCCTGTTACTGTGCTTATCCAAAATGCTTTTACAATTGTGCTACCAATCCACCAAATGGGTAACACTACTGGAGTGAAAGAAGTAAAAGATAACTGAACCAATCTGACAATTTTACAATTCATTGATGCAATCAATTTTTCAAATTGGTTTAGCAATTTGAAAACTTGATACTTACCACAGGAATTCTTTACTTTATGATTGGTATGTGGTTACAGGTTTAGGTATAAAAACTAAATGGTGTTTTTATTTACATTGGGCGATTCAGTTTTCAAGAATTTTGCAAAAAAAGCTGAAAATGTCACATGTTTGGTTTTACAGTCTATTTTAAGTAAACAATAAATTTTTGGGTTTTCTTGTTATATGTTCATTAAAAAAATATATCAATTTGTTCAAAACGGAAAAATGAACGAAGGGGGACATAAATAAGATATGATTATCTCACGCAATAAAAACAGTAGATAAAAATTTTCACTTTCCAAAAATTATAATCATAATAACAATTCTGATGAAAAATATGAAAATGTGTGAGATATGATAACATAGGTTTAAATATGTGTTCATATCAACGATGAATAAAAATGACGTAGAATATTTGCAAAAATAAAGACCAGAATTTCCCTATCGTAAAAGTTTTATGGTGTACAACCACAGTTTTCTTTGACAATATAGTTTTTGAAGATATCCAGAGGTGAGTACTAGTATCAACTTCACAAATTGTTTAACCAATATTAAAGTTTGATTGTAACAATTGAGTTGTAAAAGATTGGGTCAGTACTCCTTTTCCTCTTCATTCCAATTGTGTGACCAATTTGGCGGATTGATAGCACAATAGTAGTATAACACGCTAGTTGAGACCCATAGGCCCTATGTTAAAGTCCTTCGATTTTTCCCTCCGATTGGAAGGGACTTTTTGACCAAGTGACAAGCTGCTGTGGAAGTCTCTTTGACGAGGTGCTAATGTACTTTAGTGTGTCATTGACCTTTTGACCTCGTCCTGTATGTCTCGCCTTTGGCTCCACCCTTCTTCTGTTTAAGATGCCTTCTTTGTGAAGCTATCGTATTGCCCTGTGTAAGATGCTTTCATCGGTCTTATCTTTGATCTGGTCCCTAACTCTACATTAAACTTTTATTTTGACCTATAGTCTTCTGTCTTCTGGTGTTCTCGTTTTTGCCTTCTCTCTGGACTTTGGTTTCTGTAATCTTGCGCTATGTATTCTATTGTCTTTGTTTTATTATATTACCCTAATCCTTTATGTTAGCTCTAACCATGACCATAATCTGACCCCAATCATTGTGTTTTATATGTCGTGTTCTCTAAACCATACCCTAACTTCTAAGTTTCCATCCTAACCTTAGTCATTTGGTGTTTGTATGCATTATGTTGTGTTCCTTAAGTCCTTATACATTCGTTTCTTGATTTTGTTGTCTTTTGTTTATGACTAACTCTAACTATTTGTTGTTCTAATTTTTTCTTCTGTTTCTCTATTTAAAGTTACTTCTGCTTTAATTCAATGCTATTCTTCTTTTATCCAACCCTAACCTAAGTTGCTATGACAACTCTATATTCATTCATTATTTATTTTCAAATATTATTTTAATATTCTTGTGCTGTCCCTCTTTTACCCAACTTCTAACCCTAAGTTGCTATGACAACTTTTATTTTTATTTATTTATTTTTTTTTATTATTTTATTATATCATTAATTATTTATTTTTCATTTTATTTTATTTATTTTTTAAAATTTATTTAATTTTTATTACGTTTTATTTATTTATTTACTATTATTATTATTTATTTAATTATTTAATTCATTTATTATTTAATCTATTGATTCTTTTATTTTATTTACTTACTTTTTATTATTTATCTATTTATTTTATTATTTATTACAATATTGTTATTAATTCATTTTATTTACTTATTTATTATTTTATATTATTCAATATATTTATATTTTCAATTTATTTATTATGTTATTTTATTATTTTAATTATTATTCTATTATTAAATTATATATTATTTAATTATTTATTTTCATTTTCTTTACTTAATTCATTGATATTCTTATTTATTTATTTATTTATTTACTATCATTATTATTATTATTATTATTATTTTTAACAATATTTACAATATTTATTTATTATTTTTCATTATTATATTTATTTATTATATTTTTTTCCTTTATTATCATTTTATTTATTATTCTTACTAATAATTATTATATTTTTTTTATTTATTATTACTTTTATTATTATATTTATTTATTACATTTCTATTTTATTTTATTATTTATTTATTATTTTATTTCTATTTTGGCTAATTATTAGATATCCCAACAACTTTATGATTTATTTTTCCCAACCTGAACAACTTTACCTTAACTTTCATTAAATTTAACCCTAACCTGAACCATAACTTATCACTAATCATTAATGTAAATGTAATCCTAACCCAAAAGATTTAAATAATACCTATCTTAAACTTGAAAATAATTTTATTTATTAATTAATGATAACCTGGCCTAAAGTTTTCAAACAAACACTAACGTTAATAATGGTATCATCCCCAATAGTTTTACCCTAGCAAAAATAACCTTAACCAGTAACCCTTATGTATATAACCCTAACTCTTATACATATAACACTACCCTATACCTTATGTAGATAACTCTAACCCTTGTGTATATAACAGTAATCCCAACACTTTGATATAGAACTCTATGCATATAACCGTAATCCCAACACTTTGATATAGAACTCTATGCATATAACCCTAACCCTAATGTTTATAACATTAACCCTTATGCATAACCCCTAACCCTCTTTATATAACTCTAACCCTAGCACTTTTGTAATAACACTAACCCTTGTGTAAATAACACTAACCCTTACGTATATTACCATAACGCTATTGTATATAACAGTAACCCTAACCCTTATATATAGAACAGTAACCCTAACCTTCACTTCAAACATTAACCCTAACCCTATAACAGTAACATTACCACTGATGTATATAGCAATAGTCATAACCCTAATCTAAATACATGACAGTAACCCTAACCCTTATGTATACAACAGTTACACTTATGTATATAACAGTAACCAATTAACCTTATGTATAATCCTTACCCTTATGTATTACCATTACCCTTATCAGATCTGTTACCCTAACTATACTGATGGATACTTCATTGACAACACATAATGAAACGTCTATGGCTATGAACTGATACAAAACATCAATGAAATGGATATGAACATAATGAATGAACACATAACATATGGAAGCACTCTGATATGAATAATAACAAGTAGAAGACGAAATAAACATCAAATGATACTATGAAAACAAATTGATATCGAAGATAATATGAAAACTAATGTGAAATGAAATACTAAAAGCGGAAGCATAACGTCATCTATGACTATCAAATTACTAAATACCGAAGTATCAACTGACATAAACTATGAACACAAATAGATATTGAAACAATATGAACTACAAATACAAACATAAGGATAAATATGAAGTGATACAATATGAAATTGACGTCATATATGACTATCAACTGACATAAACCATGAACACAAATAGATATTGGAACAATATGAACAACAAATACTTATAAAAAAGTCTAAACATCAACATGAAGTGACACAACATGACACATTAAACATGAACATTATTACAACAACTTATGAAAACATACTGATGTGAAAAACAAATATAAACAGAAACGTTTATATATCAACATAAAGTAATACAAACTATGAACACAAATTGATATTGAATCAATTTGAACGACAAATACAAACATCGATGTTAAAAGATCAACATTAAATGATACAACATATGAATGTGAACACCAAATACGAATAGAAACATTGAAACAATAACCTTACGTGACACAAACATATGAACATTGATACGAATATTAACACCAAATCATACACCTAACGTTAAGTATAACTATAAAGTGATGTAAAACATATGAACATTAACATTGATATGAACAAAAATATAATCAGAAACATTGAAATATCAAAATTAAACGACATTCATATGAACTTTAATGATAAAACTGAAACATAACTTGAAATCTCCAATGAATTGACAAACATTATGACAACATATAGTCATTGATATGAATATTTAAACAAAAACAAAAGACAAATATCAAGATCATATGATACAAAACATTATAGATTAACCACATTCATGAGAACTTGAACATCAAAACACAACATGTAACATGAAATATGAACACAAATACAAGCATAAATGGTTAAACATGAACATGAAGTGATACAACATGTGAGAACACCCTGATGTGAACACCAAATACAAGTAGAAATGTCTAAATATGAAAATTCAACGACACAAGATTTGTAAACATGCAAACATTGACATGAATGTTTATACCAAAACACGAAACATAACGTTAAGTATGAACACAAACACAACGAAACATGACAACATAATGTGAACTTCACATGGAAATATAAGATGATATGTGAAAAATGAACACAAACACAACAAAGTATGAAACCAAAAGTGAACTTTGATATCAAAACATAACACCAAACGTTATAACATCGACATAAAGTGACATAAAAGGTGATACATAATGACATTAATGTAAACTTTAACACAGAAACATACTTTGAAACGTAAAATATGAAAAAAAAAATACAACAAAATATAAATACAAATGTGAACCTTCACATCAAAACACGAAACATAACGTTAAGTATGAACAATAACACAACAAAACATCATACCTTAACCATATTCATGTTAACTGTTACATGAAAACTTGATATGATATGTTAAATATGAACATAAATGCAACAAAGTTGAAAAAAAAATCTAAACTTATATATGAAAACACAACATGACACATTAAACATGAACATTATCACAACAAATTGTGAAAAGAAATGCAAACTTTACGCTAAAGACAATAAGAAACGATAAATATTATACAAATACAACAAAGTTCGAAAATAAATCAAAACTTTGACATCAAAACATAATGCCAAACATTGAAACATCAACATTCAACGACACAAAACATACAAACATATAAACATTAGCACGAATGTTAACAACAACTGGATGACGAAATAAACATTAAGTGACACAAAATATGAAAACTAATTGATATTACAGACAATGTGAACAACAATTAGAAGCATTAATAGCAAAAGATCAACAGTAAATGATACAACATATATATGTGAACACCAAATACGAACTGATTGAACATTGAAAACAGAAAAATTGAACAAACATATGAACATTGACACGAATGTTAATACCAAAACAAGGCACATAACGTTAACAATGAACAGAAATACAACTATTGGTGAAATGAATGTGATAAATTTATTGAAAACACATTGTAACACGTGATATATGAACACAAAGACAACAAATTGTGAAAATAAATGTGAACTATTACATGAAAACATAACAAGATACATTAAACATAAACACTAACACAACAAAACATCATACCTTAACCATATTCATGTGAACTGTTACATGAAAACTTGATATGATATGTTAAATATGAACATAAATGCAACAAAGTTGGAAAATAGATCTAAACTTCTATATGAAAACACAACATTACACATTAAACATGAACATAATTACAACAAGTTATGAAAAGAAATGCAAATTTGTACATGAAAATACAAACTAACAAGATAATGTGACGCAATACATCAAACATATCGATGTTTATGAAGACTTTAACACAAAAACACAATATGAAATGTTAAATATGAACATAATTACAACAAATTATGAAGATAAATGCAAACTTGACATGAAAACGTAAGATGAAACGTGAAATATGAACACAAATACAGCAAACACGAAAACTTATTGACATTAATGGAAACAAAACTTAAATAAACCATTAAATATTTGTTAAAAATGACACAATCACATCAAAATATGTAAACATGAAATGTTATATTAAACATGAACAATAAATACCAGTATAAATGATATAAGATCAACATTAAGTGATACATTAGTTTAAAGTTTTTACTTAGTAACCATGGTGATATCATGGTATTGTGTTGGTAAAAATAGGAAAAATATAGTATTGTAATGATAAAAATGGTGATTTTAGTGTAATAGGGTGGTGGTAATTTTCAGGTTTCTGGGTGGTGGTGGTGATTTTTAGGTATGTGGGTGGTGGTGGTGGTGGTGGTGGTGGTGGTGATTTTCAGGTATTTGGGTGGTGGTGGTGGGATAATAACCTATGGTGGTGGTGGTGGTGGTGGTGGTGGTGAAGAGATCATAGTCTATGGTGGTGGTGGTGGTGGTGGCAGTGTGCATTGGCAGCAGCAGCAGCA
>MJUU01009967.1:15042-48149 GCA_002080025.1 Modiolus philippinarum | reverse complement strand
TTCATATTTAGACATTTCTACTTGTATTTGGTGTTCACATCAGGGTGTTCTCACATGTTGTATCACTTCATGTTCATGTTTAACCATTTATGCTTGTACTTGTGTTCATATTTCATGTTACATGTTGTGTTTTGATGTTCAAGTTCTCATGAATGTGGTTAATCTATAATGTTTTGTATCATATGATCTTGATATTTGTCTTTTGTTTTTGTTTAAATATTCATATCAATGACTATATGTTGTCATAATGTTTGTCAATTCATTGGAGATTTCAAGTTATGTTTCAGTTTTATCATTAAAGTTCATATGAATGTCGTTTAATTTTGATATTTCAATGTTTCTGATTATATTTTTGTTCATATCAATGTTAATGTTCATATGTTTTATATCACTTTATAGTTATACTGAACGTTAGGTGTATGATTTGGTGTTAATATTCGTATCAATGTTCATATGTTTGTGTCACGTAAGGTTATTGTTTCAATGTTTCTATTCGTATTTGGTGTTCACATTCATATGTTGTATCATTTAATGTTGATCTTTTAACATCGATGCTTGTAGTTGTCGTTCAAATTGATTCAATATCAATTTGTGTTCATAATTTGTATTACTTTATGTTGATATATAAACGTTTCTGTTTATATTTGTTGTTCACATCAGTATGTTTTCATAAGTTGTTGTAATAATGTTCATGTTTAATGTGTCATGTTGTGTCACTTCTTGTTGATTTTTAGACTTTTTTATAAGTATTTGTTGTTCATATTGTTCCAATATCTATTTGTGTTGTCATAGCAACTACGGGTTAGAAGTTGGGTAAAAGAGGGACAGCACGAGAATATTAAAATAATATTTGAAAATATATAATGAATGAATACAGAGTTGTCATAGCAACTTGGGTCAGGGTTGGATAAAAGAAGAATAGCATTGAATTAAAGCAACTTTAAATAGAGAAACAGAAAAAAAAATTAGAACAACGAATAGTTAGAGTTAGTCATAAACAAAAGACAACAAAATCAAGAAACGAATGTATAAGGACTTAAGGAACAACTCATAATGCATACAAACACCAAATGACTAAGGTTAGGATGGAAACTTAGAAGTTAGGGTATGGTTTAGAGAACACGACATATGAAACACAATGATTGGGGTCAGATTATGGTCATGGTTAGAGCTAACATAAAGGATTAGAGTAATATAATCAAACAAAGACCATAGAATACATAGCGCAAGATTACAGAAACCAAAGTCCAGAGAGAAGGCAAAAACGAGAACACCAGAAGACAGAAGACTATAGGTCAAAATAAAAGTTTAATGTAGAGTTAGGGACCAGATCAAAGATAAGACAGATGAAAGCATCTTACACAGGGCAATACGATAGCTTCACAAATGAAGGCATCTTAAACAGAAGAAGGGTGGAGCCAAAGGCAAGACATACAGGACGAGGTCAAAAGGTCAATGACACACTAAAGTACATTAGCACCTCGTCAAAGAGACTTCCACAGCAGCTTGTCACTTGGTCAAAAAGTCCCTTCCAATCGGAGGGAAAAATCGAAGGACTTTAACATAGGGCCTATGGGTCTCAACTAGCGTGTTATACTACTCACAATACCAATTGGAAGAGGTAAAAACATGTTGGATAAGCACAGTAATAATGCAAGATGGATTCAATTTAATCAATTAATAATTTCCATTACCAGCATTATAACTTGATTCCTATAGCTTCATCACTGCTTGCCTATTTGAAAATGGCTTCAATCATAATTAAATGGTATTGCGAACATCTAGGATATCCAAGCTAATCAGATCAATTACCAAAAAACATTAAAAGCCAGACAGAGACAATAAACAATATGATCAATAATTTCAAGTAGGATAATACCAAAAAGAGAAGCAACCAGTGTACATTTTCCTCCTTAAAGAGATCATTTTTTGTCTGTTTTTGCTCTAACCAGAGAACTATGTTAGTTCCTATTAATAGAAAAGAAGGAAAATAAACTTCAAGCCAGGAACTCTGAATTTATATCACTGTACAAGTTATTGCTATTTTCATTGAGAAAATTGTACAAGTTATTACTTGTACAATCCAAACTGTACAGGTAATTACTTGTATGATGCCATCATACAAGTATAGTTACTTGTACAATATTTTCATACAAGTTATAACTTGTACAAAATAATAACATGTACACGACATATATAATTCATTGTCGACTCTACACTGATTCGTTTTCTTATGGTCGCAGTTTCAAGTCCCAGAGCTTTAGAACCCCCATTCTGACGCTCAAGCTATTTCTCTAACAAACATTGCTTATTTTAAGTTGATTTTGATCTAATACGCCTAGGCTCATAACTTTATAATTTATATGTATATATTAGAATGAATTTTCAATCGCATGAGACAAGTTTATCTATGGGGTGGATTGGGACAAATTATTCCAGTTTATAATTGTGTTTTAATTCTTAAAATCTCTTGGACACTTCATAATTTCTTTTTAAAAATATCGATTTTGATGTAGTAATCTATCATCATCCGTATGTGGCCTCATAAAAAATGCATTTTTTTTAACTGTCTAGTATATTGAAAGCTCAATTTTGATGGTTCCGCTTTGCTAAATATCGTTTAATTGATTTTCAGTTATAATAAACTATTCTAAATATATCGAAATATATATATCATGATATCTTCTATGATTTTGATTATCTGGAACTGGTTTGGGGTCCTGTGGAAGGTTTAACTTTGACGCATCGCATGATCAGTCCACACTATTCAGTCTTTAAAGAAGGGATGACAAGGATAAAGGGGTAAGAAATTTAGGGAAATGGCAAAAAGGTTTTAAAAATCTGGAAATGGATAAATGCAACATGCTTGAACTGGAAACTTGGGAAGTGGGAAAAGGTACAAAACAATGTGGAAAATAGGAAAGCAGTTCCAAAAATGTGGGAAATGGGAAAACAGAGCCCCCCCGTCATCCTCTCTTCCGAAAAGGGGTTCAGAAAACTGGGGAGATCCATACTATAACTAAATACCGAAGTTACTGTGAATTTATATTCTGCATATTTGTTGCGTTATTTTCGATAATTGCCTAAACTCTGCATGAACATGAAGAAATTTAATAATTTTCCAAAAAGGGGATTCAAAACCCCAGTCCACTAGTCTGGGTCCGCAAATGGACCGTTTAAGGAGGTTTCTGCAATACAGTAAAAGCGTGTTATGCCAATTCAAGTCAAAGGAAAAAAATCTAATCAAAACATGGAAGTCCATCAATCGAACTATGTATAAAACTGACAAAACAAACAACAATAGAACCTAACGAAATCAGGAAACATGAAAACTACATGTATATGAAAAGCGTTATCGCATGAATTACACTTGGGGATGTGGCTATACTGGACACTTCCGCAATGGAAGGGGAAGTTTTGGACGCCATAAAACCGGTTTAATAACCCACCATTTCTTTTGAAATCGCTGTACCAAGTCAGGACCATTGCGGTCAACAATTTTTCCGGTGGTTTTCTACACGTTTTGTCATTTTGTCTTTTGGACTTTGGCACTTGACAATTCTGTTTGGTATTATCCCAATTTCATTTATACTGGATAAGTACGGATGTGTGGCAGTTTGTTTTTCAGGTTAGAATAAATAATAAAGTTAAGAAGTCCCTGAACCTATATATAAGGTCATATAACCACATAAATTATATGTTGACGAAAAAGGTAATACGATTAGGCTGCAAAATTACATAAAATATACAATTTCCCCCCTTTTTAAATATGAATCAAGGTTGGTTTAAGTTTTACTGTCGGCACATATATCTCCTTATTCATTATTATACACTATAACGCAATCGATTTTCTTTTGTACATGTAGATGTATACATACTTTTCTGCACTACATAATATAATTACCTTTAAATCATGTAATATAAGTGCGAAAATAGCGCATTATGCGAAGGACAAAAGCAAATAAGTGGGTCGTGCAGAACTTACCGCGAAGCGTGTTTTAAAAGCCTTTGTAAAACAAAATTGGTCGAAATGAAGCAAAACACACTTACTTTGCATCCCCTCCAGTTTGATCTCTGGTTCTTCATTTTGAAATATTTAATTATTAGTTACACGTAAAATCACATATATTTAAACATCCTCGTGCAATTCGTGTCCTTCACATTAAAACCAAACGTATCAACTGACATTATCGTAATCATGTGTTAAGTTTAAGATTAAATAGGGTAAAAATAGAAGAAAAAATATCAACGTTTTAAATTTAATCAAATCAATAAAATATGTCATTTTACGCTTTGTCTTTTTCTTTTATTTTTTTCAAATGTAAACACGACAATATGGTAGAACAGGTGTGTGCTGTCATTTTTTTTTGGGTAAATGGTATGTATGTAAATGTGTTTAGAATCATGCAGTTATGGGGGGCTTACTGCCATGTATTGTCATATTGCCATTCATTGATTTGGTTGGGGAGCGGTATTAATGTTGCCCTGTTTTTTTTGTTTATGTTTTCTTTCATTAATTTATGGATTTTAATTAATATTTTGTCATGCATCAAATTTAATTAAGGGGGGGGGGGGGGGGCTTATGTTGTCATGTATCGTTTGGCAGGACTGGTAGTTATGTTGTCATATATTTTTTGGAGGGGTATGTTTGTCTTGCATTAGGGACCGACCATTTAACTTGAAGGGGGGGGGGGCTATGGTTTTTTTCTAAAAAAAATATTTTGTTTCTGATTTTTAGTGAAAAAAATATTTTTGCTGCCAAAATGATGAAAAAAAAATTTCTGAAGGTGGCTTTCTGCCCAAAAAAAATAATGTTGATTTTGAAAAAAATATTTTGTTGATACACGTGTAAAAAACAAATAAATTATTTCGCGCGAAGCGCGAAAAAAATTTTCTGTCCAGAAAAAAAACCATACCCCCCCTCCTTCAGGTTAAATGGTCGGTCCCTTAATAATTTCTTTTTGGGGGGCATACTTAATATGTTGTCATGCATTGATATTGGGAAGGTTCAAACTTATGATTTCTTACATTAATTGGGGAGAGGGAATATACTTAAAAGTTGTCAAGCATTAAATTGGGGTGGGGGATTCTACTTATGTTGGCATGCATTTAACATTTTTGGGGTTATACTTATGTTGTCATATATAATGATGTTGACACTGATTAACATCAATCAACGTATACTAAATATTTATCAGTAGGATGTATTGAGCTTTGAAAATTGACATGAATCAATTATTGATACTGAAAGCATTGAACGTAATATAATTTTACGCAACTATCAGAAGAAGACAAATTAGAATTAATTTCAACAACACCAACACAAATAAATTAGGTCCCCCTTGAAAAGATCATTAGACAGGGTTTGCTTGTATATATACAATGTTAGAAATTTCCTGATCAAGTAGTTCTCGTTGTGGAAACTATATGTAAACATTAGCTTGATCACAATTCTTTGTTTTTCATTGAAGTGTCCACCAAATGCCTGATATCGATAGGATCTACTTAGTCATTCAACCAATATCATACGGAATATGCCGTATGGAATGCGGGCTTCGATATCATATCGAGTACAGTAAATGCTCCTTTTGCCATATACGTTTCCAGTCAAATTACAAGAAATTTCATGATTGTGGGCATCGATATCACATCGAATACAATAAATGTCTTTTTTGTCATGTGCATTTAGTCAAATTACAGGAAATTGCTTGTTGTTGGCAACATTTTAGAAAATGTCCCTTTTCTCGTCTTTTTACATCAAAATTACAAGGAGTCTCTTTTGTTTGGGGGCTCTCATATCTTATCGATTGCAAAAGATGTCTCTTAAGTCAAATTAAAGGAGGTTCCATTATGGAGGGTCTCAATATTAATATCGAATGCAGAAAATTTTCTTTTCGCCATATATTTGTAGTCGAATTACAAGAAGTTTCATGAGTGCGAGCATCAATATCTTGTGTCCCATTTCTCATGTGTTTTACCAGCAGTCAAAATACAGCAAGTTTAATTGTTGCAGGCGAGGATATTATATCGAATTCAAAAAATTTCACCGTCTTCATATCTTTTTGTCAAATTAAATGAAATTTTAACTATTACGGGCATTGATATCATATCAAATATCATAAATTTCCCTTTTGCCATGTCTTCTTAGTCAAATTACAGAAATGTTTATAATTGCAGTCGTCGATATCATAGCAAATATAGAAAATATCCCTTTTGTTATGTGTATGTTATGTGTATGTAATCCTATTATAAAAAAAGTTTCATTGTTGCGGGCGTCGATATTATATCGAATACAGATAATGTCTCTTTTGTCATATGTTTCCAGTAAAACTGCAAGACGTTTCATAATTGTAGGCATCGATATCATATCGAATACAACGTAGTACAAACAAAGGGATAACAGTAAACATCTACAATGGCCGAAAACTATAATCACATGCCACGATTCACAAGCGAATTCCACCAGAAAAACACAAATGACAGACAAGAGATAAACGTAAATAACAATAAGAACCCGGGGTAGCCGGACTTGGTACCGGTGTCACATACTAGATTTTTCCCCTACTCACCCCCCCCCCCCCCCTCAGAAAGATGAGTATATACTGATCTTTCCCCGGAAAAATAAGTATATACTCATTTGTCTCCCCTACATTTTAGGGGAGAAAATTGAGTATATACTAGATTTCCCCCTTTATTCGAATTCATACTGGAATTTCCCCTTACTATTTACTAAATAAATTCACTGCATATGCAACAATTAATGAAAACATAATAAAACATATAACATGAAATAATCCCAATACAAATTCATGAACACGTTTCTTTTTTACTTGAAATAAATACGATAATCACAAATAAATGGATCGTATTTTTCTGTTAACTACAACGACTTAGAAAATGTCTCATTTAATGTTTATACAGTATTGGCTAGCTACAAAGATATGAATAAATGTAAAACGACTAGGATGTAAACATTAAACATAACTTGGTACCTAAGTTACCTAAACGTCCTTACAAACAAAGAAACATTGCTGGGTCTGCCAAATGCACAAGAAAACCCCTTTCTAAGCTTCTAAATTCATTACTTACTGCAGTCAAAGATGGCCTAACGATATATAGTGTTAAAGTATACTGAACAAGTGGAGTGAATCATAATTTTCTTCTCTTAATAATCCAAAATTCCAGGAATATTTTCACCAGATCTATCCAAATGAGCTTTAAATTAAAGAGACTACTGATACACCTACTTCAGCTTACTTAGATCTTTTGTTAAACATTGATGAAGATTTTAAATTCCCAAGCAGGAATAGACCTACCTCTCAAGCCTGTGGAGTGTGCATTTTACAGTTGATTCGTTACAGATATGAAGTGTCTGTGTCCCAAATGAAAACAGACATTTTCAGTTAGATTTCACGTCTTCACGGATTTAACGTAACACGTTTTGACTCAACCCTGGATTGACTCACTGATATTGTGGCGGTTGCCGCTAGTGGAGAAAGACATGTTCACCCTTCCGGAGCACCTTATGTTGCTCAATGTTTTTCATGAGAGTTCACACTATTATTGCCTTAGTTCTTTATTACTGTACTGTCCCACGTTTTTGTTTTGTCTTTGTTTTTCTCTTTTGCTGTTTTCGCCATGTCTTTGGACTTTGATTTTTTAATTATCACTTCCTTGTTCCTATGGTATTCTACCACCGTTTATTATCATCATTTTGTCAGATTAGCGAATGTCTCAGCCTATGCGCAACTAGTTTAAAATATTTGAGCATACGGGATACATGGCTTTTCCGTAAGTTAAAACAACTAGAGTGAAGCTAGTCCATAATAACCGCAAGCCCATAATCGGAAAATGTGCGTTCGTCCAATTTCTTGGAAATTCGTATACAGATAGATAAATAGATTCTTTGATTAATATAAAGGTAATGATTGTTAATTATACATGTATCAACTGACATGGTGCTCTCGTTGAGGTCCGCACTGTGAAAGAACTATATTGAAAGGCCCTATCAAGTTAATTTGTAGATTCTCATCCACCTGAAACAAAGAATCTTGGGTGCGTGGGAGGGATTTATTTTATTTTTTTTTACTTATTTTCACTAAAATTGATAGGAATTTGAAGAAAATTTCCGAAAAATTGAAAATAAAAAGAAAAAAGAGCTTAGATAAAATGGGGCGGGTGGTGATAAAAATGTATTAATTAATTTGATGTTGCCTAATGATGCTTTTTCACAAGATTTTCATTCAACATAAAAATACTATTGCCGCTTAATTATCAATAGGCAACGTGTTTAAAAATTAATTTTGAAACTGATTTCCATAAACTAGACCTGACAGATTGCACTTTTGTACTTTTATTTCGTTCTCGTTTGCCAAGTAATTTCAGAAGAACTTACAATGGTTATTAAATGTTGTTATGTACCTTTGCTTGATTGCAACATTGGATTTATGTATGCATGCCGATTTTATATAGCCAGCCATCTCTATGCCATTTTTAACGGGAAATTTTGGATTACATCTAATCACTTCCAGAATAATAGGCATGATTCACTCCGCCTAACTCAACTTCAAATGTAAAATGGATAAATCTTTTTTTTTTTTGGCAATTACTTATTATACGCGTTGGTTATCTATAAGGCGTTATCTACTTTATCATTGGCGTTTCCGACTTTGTAAACATACTTTTTTTCCATTATGACAAATATTTTACTACGATTTAAAAACAAGAAAGAAGAAAAAGACAGAAAAAAGAACACCAGAAATATACCTTTTATAAAACGACAAAAAATAAATACAACTTGATTAAAGTCATTCCATTTGGCTTGCCTTTTTAGATCCTATTGGTAATTTTTATGTTCTCTTTAAGCTTCTACACATACATGTATTTCAGTTTCTGGATTTCAAAATGTTTTGATTTAAACTGCATTGAAGAGACATAAGTTGTCGAAATGCACATATTATACAGAAACTAAATTAACAGTAACTTTGGTTTTTTGTCATCCATTAAATTTTTTTACAAATAGTTCAAAACTCAAAATAAATTTCTCTTGGATTTCGGGTAGCTTTATTGTAAAAAAAACAATATTAACATTACACATGCATATTTTTAAGTTGAAATGTGTGCACGTATTCAATGTTTTCGGGTGAAAATACTTTATTCCAAAATGCCAATGCAATAGAAAAAGTAGTAGAACAGCTTTCAACTAAGGAAAATGTTAACATAACACCGGACACAGTTTTCAATAGGTGGTACATAGTTCCGATTGATTGTTCAAAGCTCCCAAGCTTTCTTGCGATTGTAGAAGACCTTTGAATAAAAGTTTACTACTGTCGTAAAATGATGACCAAAGAGAGATTGGCATTTCCATTGACTAACAGAAAATTAAAGTTTTTCACATTTCTCAAATTTTGACGCTTTTTCTCATCCTGTCAATATATATATAAGGGCCTTATGTTTAAACCTGAAGAGGTTAGAGATTCTCTTTTTGTCTCATGGACTTCGGCTCTTGACAACTCTGTTGGGTATTTTGTTATTGCCTCCATTAAGAGATATGAATAGTGAAATCACTTTCCGACTGTGGGCTTGTTTTTGGGGGTGATTTCGATTTCTTACCAAACCCCTGAGTTAGGGATGATGATATACATACTCGGTACAGAAAAACTTTTCTGTAAGTCCTTACACCATATTGATATTTATTTGTATATCAGATACTGTTTGGCCGATTTTCAGAAGTATATATGTCCTATGTTAGGCCCCAGCTTTAGCGGGCCGTATATAGTGATCATGGTGTCAGTTCGTCCGTCCGTTCGTTATTTCGTCCGCAATAGGCGTTTATACTTTGTGGCCACAACACCTCCTAGACCACTTGGTGAAATTCAATAAAACTTTCACAGAATGTTCGGTATATATTGCCATTGAGCACCAGATGTTTGTGAATTTCATATGACTTGATTTGGTTTTGTTAAATTTGTTTACTTCTGGAGTCAAATGAGAGAGCGGGGTCTATTTAAGTGAGCTATGCTCAGTCTTATTATTTTTAAATATGTTGTCCATTTGAGTTTCCTTGTTCTCTACTATCCTCCTTCTTTTGAAGTGTATCAAGATTAAATGAAAGATAAATTCGACGTCGTTTTATTAATTGTAATTTTGAAAGTTCTTCTTTGTAAAGGGGGGGGGGGAATTCTAGTATGGGGGAAAAGTAGTATGTGTATACACGTACCAGACTTTCCGTAGAGGGAAACTTCAGTATATACTTATTTTTTTCCAGAGGGGAAATCCAGTATATACTAGATTTTCCGAGGGGAAATCCAGTATATACTAGATTTTCCAAGGGGAAATCTAAAATACTAGATTTTCCGAAGGGAAATCAGAGTATATACTCATTTTCCAGGGGGGATCATAGTATGCTAGTATGGCACTACCCAACCCTCCCTTTTTCTATCCCGTTTCCCTATAGTATAATAAACATACGAATAAAACCCAATACAGGGAGACTACTAACTCTATGACCAATATCTTGAAAAAGAATGATGTGACAAAACGTTATTTAGGAATACTCGCCGTTTAACTACCGGTTAGCCCAAGAAACCTAGCACTACGGAATATAAATCAAATTTCGAAGGGTTTGGTAAAGAGTCGTCATGTATTTCAGTAGACATCGACAGTATAAGTGAGAGGCCAGTTAATGTGTAAAATCTGCAGGTCAATGGGTTCCCAAGCCGGTTTAACGTATTTGTGAAAATTATCCCGTCGATACCTACTGTAGTTACGTCCCAGATTTTCTGTTTTTTTTTTGGTTTTTTTGTTTTTTTGGTTTTTTTTTTATCAATTTCTGGCATTTTCTAACATCGAGGATGAGAAATGCCGTTAGTAGTAAGTTGTATGCGAGTCATGTCACATTTAGATATCAAATATTCATATATTTTGTAAAACTTCTTAAAATTATTTAATAATTTATGAAATCTGTAACCTTGTTGTGAAACTTTGGATAAGAGAGTAAGGTTACGTTAATTGAAATTGTCAAAGGTAGAGCAAACGCTTTGTACAGGTTGGGATATGAACAACCCGTAGTATGGAACAGGGAAATTAGTAATTTTATAGTCAAAAAATAATAAATCAAAATCATCCCCTTTATCATAAATTCTAGTTCTTATTTTACCAGGGTCAATGATGATACCAAAAAGGTATCAAGAAAAGGGTAGTATTTAGAATCATTGTTAGCTTTATTATATTTCAGTTCTTTTGGGTAAATGGCGTCGACATATTCTACAAACTGGGGATTGTCAATAGTAAGGATATCGTCAATGTACTTGCTGTAATCATTGAAAACATTTAAAATTGAACATTTAACATTGAAAATCATTGAAAATTGAAATAAGTTTATAGCTGTTTGGTATGGTCCCATTTTGTAGTTTTTTCATGAAGCCCCGTTCGTAACGGAAAAGAAAAGATCCGCTATGAGAGGTGCACAATTAGTACCCATAGAGATTTCAATGACCTGTTGATAAAAAGTGGTGCCAAAACGAACATAAATTTTGTCTAGCAAGAGATTCATTGCCTTAATCATATCGTCATATGTCCAGGAGCAATGGTTGTTGTAAGTAATATTGGAGAAGAATCCTTGCTTTTTGTTACAGCAAATGAACTGAAAACCTGAAAACTTGAAAGACCATTTTAGAAGTTGTATCAATTTGGATTCAATCAAATTATGCGGAAATGTTGTTTAAAGTGTAGAAAAATAATTTCTGTCAATGATGAAACTTGTCTATTTGTAGATTGTTATTTATCTAAAACTTCAATAGAATTTTTTAAACTCCAAAAGTAATTTACAGCAGAGTTTTGAAATATTTGTTTCGCAATATTTTATTACTAGCTCCTTTATGCAAGTACATGCACTGGTTAAATTGATGGACAAATTTGTGGTAAAACAATCACTCGGAGACGTCAAAAGTGCAAGGAGTGTTATTGTTGCGGGCTTCAATATCATATCAATAGGGTCTGTAAGTCTCGTTTCATTTTGGAACTTCCGGGACCAAAACTTGTACCCGGAAGTTGCATTTTAAACAAAAAACTATGACGTTTAAAGCAAACAATTAGGACGTCATAATCCTGCAACGTCATATTTTGGCGGAAAACGTTTTCAAATTGCAATATCGTGATTTCTCGGTGTCACATGACGAGACTTACAGACCCTATTACAGACGATGTCTTTTTGTGATATGTATGCAGCCAAATAACATTTAGTTTTATTACTTCTGGGTTCCTTGTTTCTTTGATATGATATCGTACACAAAAAAATTCTCTTCGTCAAATGTTTAGTCAAATAACATGATGTTTATGTTAGCGGGAATTAATATCATATCGAATCCAGAAAAAGACCATTTTGTCATATGTGAGTAGTCAAATTAAAGGAAACTTAATTGTTTTGTGCATCGAATTTATCGAATTTAGAAAATATTTCTTTTGTAATATGTTTTTTTTTTGGTCAAAGTACAGAAAGTTTCATGATTGCAGTTACCGATATCATATTGAATACATAAACTATTCCTATTTATATGTTTTTATTCAAATTTTATTAAGTTTATTGATTGCAAGAATTGATATGCACATCGAATACAGTAAATGCCACTTTTGATACATGTATTTAGTGACATTACACCAGGTTCCATTACTGTAGGTTTCAGTATTATATTGAATAAAGAAAATTCCCTTTTTGCAATATGTTTGTAGTCAATTGCAAGAATTTTCATGAGTATGGGCATCAATATTATCGAACACAGTAAAAGTTCCATTTTATCATGTGTATTTTACTTCACAATGTAGAAAGTTTTATTATTGCGGGCATCGATGTTATATCGAATAAACAAAAATTCCCTTTGTTCATATGTTTTTGTCGAGTTACAGGAATTTAACTATTGCGGGCATCGATATCATTTCGAATACTGACAGTAAATGTTCCGTTTGCCATATATTTTTTAGTCAAATTACAGGAAGTTTTTATGAAAGTGGACATCAATATTATATCGAATAAAGAATTCATATATTTTTGTCAAATTACAGGAAGTTTAACTATTGCGGGTGTCGATACAGTAAATGTGCCTTCTTCCATATTTCAGAAAGTTTTATTGTTGCAGGCATCGCATATTATATCGAATTCAGAAAATGTCTCTTTTTGTCATATGTTTTCAGTCAAATTACAATTAAGGGAGTACGAGCCTCAGATTTCAGAAGCATTCTATATCCTCGGGTTTTATCCATTCAAACAGTGCTTAAATGTTTTGCACATGGATCACATTTTCTTGGTCATAAGTCACTTTAAAATACATAAAATAGACTGTGCATAAAATTTAATCAACTTTCAATTATAATTTCATATATTTAAGGGCCTATAAACATCTTATGCAAATTGAATAAAAACTCTAGAGAGATCTGTTTCCTGGCAAAATTTTGATGTCTTATATCTCAAAAATTTCTACATGGATTTTCAAAATTTTTTGCTCAAGTTCTTCCATTAGTATTGCTCTTCAAAACAAAAGGTCAGAGTTTTAATTTTAATTACAAAATTTCTGACACTCGTACTCCCTTAATTTAATATTCAATTAAACAATGAAATGTTATGGAGCAAATGCACATAAGACAGAGTCTCTCTAAATATTTGGTAAACCAAGCAATGAAACTCTGTCTACATTGTTGTTCTTTATCTTGAAGTCACCACGAGGCCTTCCACTATGCGCTTTACTCATACCTAAGCGTAAGCTCAAAACAGCCCCCCGCATCGATTTGAACTGAATTCATTGCAAGTTGTCGAACAAAACTACCTCCATGTATCTTGCCTTTTGTTCATGGATGTGGAACTGTCAACAGACATAAAATAATTGGCAAATTGTTTTACAATAATTGTCATTTAAAGCATGGATTAAGTCCCTTGTTGTCAGATGTCCTAGTCATTTCAGACATTATTTCGAAAACAAATACAGAAAACTGCAACAGAAACTGTCTCCACCTTCCATTTGTTTTTACATGTTTTATTTTTATTGTTTTATCAATACAGAATTATTTAGGTGCCAGTTACGCATCAATAACCCTTCCGAAGCACCCGATGATACCTCAGTTTTTATAGGAGTTCACACTGCTAGGGCTTTAGTTTTGTGACGTTCTTGTTCTTTTTTGTTTACATGTTTTGTCTTTGTCATACTGTCTCAATTCGTGTTGCTGTGAATTGCCGTGATTTTAGAATTTCCCCTTTCCTTGTTCTTGCTTCGGTATTCGTTTGCCGATGTATCTAATTAAAATAACATCTACAAATTGTTCCTTAGAGTCACTGCATGGGATATCTAACAACACCCCATTTTACTTTCTGTTTCGATAATTCATTCGAAATCCTCAGCTTTTGTCACAAAGTTTTTACCATAATGTCTTCAAAATCATGAAGATTGGAATCTGATTGTTTGATGCCAAAGGTAATAGAACTGAAATTAAAACGGGGCGTTGCTAGATCTTCCATGCAGTGACTGTAAGGAACAATATTAATTAGATTGGTTTCGCATTATTATTATATAAATAACAGAATACCGAAGTTACTGTTAATTTATATTCTGCATATGCGCATTTCGACAACTTATGTCTCATCAGTGCAGATCAAACAAAAATATTTGGAAGTCCATTAACCAAAATACGCGTTAAAAATGTTAAAATTATTATCATCAATTGAATTCGGTATCAAATTTTGCGAATGTATCTCAATTTTTCCCTAAAATTTTTGCATAATTAAAAAGGAAATAGAGAAAAAAGAAGTTCTACTCCAACCCGAACCTCCTTTGTAAATTATATAAAAAATGTGTTCTATTTGAGTTAGCTGACGGCTTTCAACATCAAAAAATCCTCTGAACGATCTGAAATTTGTGTAAGTAAAACACAATAAGAATTGTCATGGCACTGGCAATTGCAGGTCTTCCCTAATTAAACAAAAACTATTTTACTCAATATTGGTGTACAGTTTTTGTGACAGGTCAAATAAAATACTAGTATATTACTAAATTATTTCTAAATTGTTCTAACCAAAGTTTTAGACGAAACTATAGCCAATGAAGAATTTATATTTTTTTGAAAAAATATCTTACAGTTTCAGTGTACCAAATGCTAAACATTTTAAGGTAATTTGCATGATGGAAACATGCACCAGAAAAAGTTTCACTACAAAACAAATATATCTTTTAAGGTTTGATTACAGACATTCTGCCTGATGGTGATATCGAAATGTTAATGAAAAGGTAAAAAAATCAAATAGACAATTGCTTTACACCATTGCTTTACACCAGTGTAATAACTTAATGTATCTAATGCAGATGCCAAAAATAAATAAACAAAAATATAAAGATACAAATAACAGTTAGACCAGGTATATAGGTCAACTGGGATGCCGTATTTTGAGCACAGTTGATTCTTTTTGATAAACAGATATCTAGGCTTAGACAAAAAAAAATAAATAAAAAAAAAGAAAAAAAAAATAAAAACTGCCTTTCTGCTGTTGATGTCTATGTGTCCCTCTTTCCCTCTTTTTGTTTTGTGTATGTACATGATATTTTTTTGTTTCTTTGTGTTTCTGATGTTGCTATTGTCATAGGATTTGTTTTCTTTGGTTCTGACTTACCTTATTAAACTTTAAAAAAGAAGATAAAACAAACTCAAATTTTATTGAAAAATTGTACACATTGTATAGACATTTTCATTCCTTTAAAAGTGCATCAGTTAGCATAATAAGTGAGGCTAATTCTAGGTTCTCTATAGCTGATATATGGCAGAAAAGTCATATGTTTTTGTCTCTAAATTTAGTCTACATGTTGTGCCATTGCATTTAGCATAAGTCGATCTGTAAGCGGTGACATTTGCTTCAAACATTTTCTCTCCGTCAGCAATTGCCTTGAATTATAAAGACAGAATATATGTGAAAAAATTCTTCAAATTTATTATTGACCCTGTCACGCTGTAACGCACAGTGCCAACGTGTGAGAATATTTTCGTACACGCTGGTGAACGTTGTGCCAGTTAGAGGCACGTCCTTAACAAGTCAAAATACGTCAACACGTTGGTGTGAGTTGTTGTACTTTGGGTGCGTATGAAAATTTTGAACATGCTCAAAATTTCACGACGTTCGCCAACGTCTTGTTGATACGTTGTGCACACGTAATACGAAAGCTAGAGGTTCGTTAAGCACGCAATGTTTTCAATGTGTAGTAGTTATCGAAAGCTGTTTTAAACGTGTATAGAAAGCAACCCGAGCGTCCTTGTAACTAAGGAGTAACGTATTACCCGATGTTTTATTATAAAAAATAATGGTTAAAGAGCAAGACAAAACCCAAAAGGAATGTAAAAAGCTGCTTTGTTTCAGCATCAGACTGACAATATAAATTTTGTTACTTTTTTTTGGAGCCATCCCTCCTTCAATCCCGTCGTATTTTTCGGTGGTTTTTCTATCAATTTCTACCGTGGAAAATGACACTGGGGTGAAGAATTTCCAACTGATCTGCAAAAAGATCGTCAAAATGCAATACAGACGTTCTTATCAGCGTATCATCATACGCTGTTACAGGTTTTGTGAGCGTTGCAGATAAGTTATGGATAAGTTTTCCATGCGTTGTAGGTCGTAAGCCTGACGTTATGAATGCGTCCAACAAGATTTTATCTTCTATTTCTTCGGCTTGTGCCAACGTTCTTACAAAAATTTGCGAACGTCGGCACACAATAGCTAAACCGTTATAGTGTTACAAGGCCTTAACACTACAAGTAACCGATTTTATTGTGTTTTTACAATGAAATTTGTTTAAGACTACTAAACTATTATTTACAGTATTCCAAAATTAGTTCACATCATTCTACTTGTATTAAGAGTACATCCAGTACATACAGTAAAAACTCAAGATCTTCTACCTCTAAGATTTCGTATCTTAACAGTGCTGATGTATTCTTAAGGATGTAGTTAAGTAAGTGAAAACTAAACCGTCTAAAACGAACAATCCAAGGACAATGGCAACATCGGAAAAAACAAAGAAATAAAGACATAACATGAGCACGACACAGACAAGAAAAACAAAGACACACAAATTATACAAAAATGAACAACACAGACCAGTTGAAAAACAGTGGTTGAGATCAGGTGCACCGGTAGAGTACACATGTTTTGCTTCTTATGAGACACCCGCCGTGTTGAAAATGTCAACCCCGGTAGAAAGTCAAATCTGGAAGAGGAAAAACAAACTTTTTTTAGTGACAGGCAAAGATCTCAAACAAATATCCCACAGCGGTCATCAAGATCGTGATGACAACCGTAAATCTTTTGTACTGATGACTTTAAATAATGGGTAATATACCCTTTCTTAAGTAGCCTATTTGTAAGCAACCGAGCTCTATCATGGTAGTCACTGTATCGACCACAGACCCTTGAGTGACGAATGATAGATGTAAACTCTATATGCCGGTGTTTTTGGAATGTTGCTTCAAAGAAAAGGAAAGTTGACTGTAGGAAAAGCAAAGACATCGCGTTAGGTCATGGATATGAATGCGTATATCTCAGGTTAATCTTTTGGGCAGAGGCAAGAATAATTTGTCAAATGACTCTTAAAATGTCATTTCAGCAGAAAATAAGGTTAACATGGTGTCATTAGAACGTAGATTTGCTTATCATATGAAATGAGATAATACAAAACTGTCAAACAAGTCAAACTAATTCAAAAAAAAAAACAAAAAACAAAAAACAAAAAAACAATGCAAGTGTGGAACCACCATTAAATTTTCAACTGCCATCGCCCTGACCTTGGAACAGGTATTTCAAAAAAATGGTGCATTAAATTAGTTATATGACGCGCCAAACCTCCCCTTCTCTTGTGGTAGTGTCCACTTCATTTCAACAGCAGTTGCTATTAAAAGGTACCGTTTTTTTTCATTAAAATACACTAATGTTCTAATGTCAAAGTAGGTAAAAATCAGAAAAATTCCTTTGTTCGCCCCTACGTCATCATGAAATATCCCGAACACGAGGTCATTAATATGTCATATATTGTTTTTAACCATTATAGTATCAATTTTATAAATCTCTGCAAACAGGGTTCATCATTTGTCCGGAACAAATATCGTATAAGTATCTTCCCTGCTTTGAGAGTTTCTCAACTTATTATTTTTTGCATAACATAACAAGAAAATGTGAATGGTTCTTTTATCTTCACTTTTGATATATATTCCAGAAATAAGACGAGGTCGTTGAAAAATACTTTAACTTCTTAGCAGTAGCTCCATCCTTAGCTAATTTTGGTTTTTCACTTAGATCCAGCTAATATTTTTATTGTTTCAGATTTTACACATATTTTTCTGTATGATCTTACTAATGGGTAATTTTTTCTATGCACTGAAGAGACATAAGCTGTAGAAATGGCCCTGTGCAGAAACTCAATTTAGAGTGTTTGTTATGTAAATGATTTATCATCATTTGTCATTCTGTCTCCTCCTGACTTTTTTTATGATAAGGAGTTTTCATTTCACATATTATGCGAATTCTATGTCTTTTGGATTATTTCATCCCGACAAAACATGGTTATAAAGGAAACATTCATATTGTTAGAATGTAATTTTCAATAGTATTCTGCCTTGGGAAAAGGTCCCTTCAACGAAAGGTTGAGTATTGCATATTAAAAAAGTATTAGAGCTGACCGATGGAATAGGTTTACTGTCAAAATCTGACTTATTGTCATAAACAGTTTTCCTCTTGTAATAAGGGAGCATGATTGTCAGCGTGAATGTAACTAAAACTAATAACTTTGGTTTAGATTTAAAAGATATAAATGGAAAAGAAAATGAAGATCAATTTTAATTCTTGTTTTCATACAAAAGACGTCAATTCTTCTGCAGCAAAAAGTATTTGATTTTTTTATTGTTAACAGTTGGCTTCCCTCTAAACTATAACAAATTAATTAAATCTAAAAAAAAAATCAGTATTGCTTTCCACATGTGTTTACATGTAATATTTGGAAAGAAAAAGTGCATGGATACGCTAAAAGGTGACCCTTTGGGAAATGATAAAACCTTGATATGTAGAATAATTCAAGTCAGCATGAATTTGACACATGTACAGCATCACAAAAATGACCTTTTTTTCGGAATTTGAGTTTTTTGTCCTTTGAAAAAATTGTAAAAATACTCCCAATATGTCACAATAGTTTATCCAGCATGCAAAGTAGAAACATCGTTAATAAAGAAATAATTCTTAAAGGTTCCGCGGAACCTAGTGTCTCTCCTGCTCACTGCAAATTGATAAAAATCTGGCCTTTATTATTATGTGGATGTTAAGAATTCTCAGAAATAAATGGTCTTTGAGAGTATAAGGAAATTTACTTAAATTAGAATCAAATGTCTTGAAATCTTAGCATTGTAAATTCTTGTTTCCACAAAAACGCATTCAAAACGCATTGTTGCTAACAAGAATTCCCCAAAATTGCTTTTTTTTGAGTTTCAGGATATTCACCAAAATTGGAATCAAATATTTTTGAAATCTTACCTTTGAAAATTGTTTTGACTACAATTTATCCAAAAAGCATGGTTGCTAACAAGAAATGTCCAATAACCAATCAATGGATTTGGTTTTTCCTTACCTTGCAATCTTTTTGTGTTCTTTTTTATTGGACTTCATCGCACAGTGTATCAGGAGCTGATTAAATATGTCTCTCTTGAAACATAGAAAATTAAGTAATGTAAGTAATTGACATTTTTCTGTTAGTTCACGATTTCATTAAAATATAAAACATGCCTTTAGAATAGTTTATTTTTGCAATATATCATCACTGGTGAAAAACTGAAAGTGTATAATAAATACAAAGCTATCAAACCCAGTCTGGACGATGATCTATAGATATGGGAAACAATATTCATTGCAAATGTTTAAAAAACAAACTAGTAATCAAGTTTTTCCCCTAGTGTTGTGTAATATTAACAACATTAACTAGAAATAGTTGGAAAAGAAATTTCCTAAATCGAATTGAATAAATTTTTGACTAAATTAAAAGTGAGGATTGCTTAGACAAAAAGTGGCGGTATTTATCATTAAAAGTAATAAAAGGGAAAACAGGAAATATCTGCAATGGATCAAAATTGCAATTATATGCTACAATCTGCCAGGGAACTACACAGGAAAAAACACAAATAAGACAAAACAAACGCGTAAACAACGATAGGAACTCTGGACAGCCGGACTAGGTACCGTCACTAGTAATAACCAGTGGTAGGGTTAAACTGGTTTATGGGTGCCCTAACCTCCTCTATATATGTCCCGTTTTCCTATAATATACATATAAACCCAATACAGGTGACTACTAAATCCAAATGAAGAGAAAGAGACAATACGTAATTTTGGAAGACAGGTCAATGGGTGCTAATCATGTATGCAATCTTGGGACTTACCTGCGCATGACTTCCACCAATTTGGAATATCCAATATCTGATTGGGCAAATAAGCTCCACTGCCCGGCTGTAATCTTTATCATTATATGCTTCCAATGCTTCACACAACGGAAAACCAATTTCTTTTGTGATTCTTAAGTTGTCTCCTTTTCCATTTCTAGTTGATTTAAGAAGATTCAGGTTATGACATCGGTTTGAAAATATTTGTCAAAACCTTTATTTGAAATAAAAATTCTCAATAAATGTGTAGATGTTTTACAGTGGTTATTTCACGGATAAAAATATGGAAATATCTTTACAGCGAACATAATGAGTCCCAGTTAAATTTTATGTGGCATTATTTGGGATACCTTTTCAAACATGCCATTTATTAACACGCACTTATTGTCAAAGCCAGTGCGTTAGCAGGACTTAATTGTATTCCTTGAAAAACTTTTCAACTGAAGTTTTAATTGAAATATGCTTGAACCGGAAACTTCAACCAAAATTCCTCACCGTAGAATTCGATAAAGACATGTTCATACTGGAATAAAATCCATGCATAAATTACACTCAGGAAACGCAAGGTCGTGAGAACCAACAATATGTTTATAAGTCAACATATTTGTATTTTTGATCAGCAATATTATAGGATTATTGCATGAATATTGGGGAATATTGTCCTGAGTAGAATTTTATATTGCACGGGCTTGCGAGTGCAATATATATTCTACGAGGGATAATTTTTCCAAATATGCATGCAGTAACCATTTTATCGTACAACAACGCTAAAATATCTGTTTAAAATGGAATTTTGGATGTCGATGACGTCATAAAATTTAAGTCATATTTGCACTAGTGCAATATGGAAATTATTGCACGCTTACATTTGGTTGCTTTCTAAGGCAGGGGAGGTTTAGCATGCAATAAAACCGGTTTAACCCACCATTTCTTTTGAAATGCCTGTACCAAGTCAGGAACATTGCGGTCGACAATTTTTCCGGTGGTTTCTACCACATTTGTCCTTTTTCTCATGGACTTCGGCTCTTGACAACTCTGTTCGGTAATTTTGTTATTACCCCCAGGGAAATAGTTTGTTGCTGTTCAATAATATTATTTTTTTACACGGTAGAAGTTGCATTAGATGCGATTAGATGCGATTACCTGTGATGACATTCAATTAATCTTTGATATATTCTAGTTATATTAGAAACAGACTGATATCTGAAAATGATACGAACCTGCTCCTCATATACCTTCAACAATCAACCGACTGAAATTGGAATTCAAGTTGCAATTGTAAAATTAGGAATTATTTAAATTGACACCCCTTATTCTTCCAATGAAAATTTAAAATTCACAACAATAGCAACGATTTTGAAAGTATTGAAATATTTCGACAGCATGGGTATCCTTCATTTCTTATTCCATATTGTCTAACTTCAGGTGTATTCAGTAATTTTATTTTTGTTCACACAGCAAATTTACTGGCTTAAAAAGTCTATGCTTGTTTGATTACTCTTCAAGTGTGACGGTCGATATTACAATGGGGAAATAACACGGGCTCTTAATCTCTCGGAGACTCCGGAGCCAATCAATTTAGCACCAGGAGCCTAGTGAATGGGGCTGGAGCCCCGAAAGTGAAGGCCCTAGTGCTCGAGCCAGGAACCATGTGAGTGGAGCCCGGGTCCAAGTGTTTGAGCCCAGAGCACCTGTGTTGGAGCCAGAAGCTCACAGGCCAGAGCCAATGTTATTCCCCAAACATAATATTTGATACCTTACAAAATATAAAGCAATACATCTTTTTCAGTTGATGCAAAGACAACAGAACGGACACATTCCGAATGTAACTAAATCCACGACTTTGCCAGCATATTGAGACAAATGCCAAGTGTGGATCAATTCATTTTTGCATTGACCAAATCATTTCTCAAGCTTTCCGGACCACCTGACGACTAAACCTCAAAAAGGGCAAATAATCCAAATTCCTAAAAACCTATTAATAAGGCTCGACGTTAACTTCTACCTACAGCTTTCTTATATAAAATAATCAGCATTACAAATTAATGGTCATACTTATGGGGTTATATAACAATATTTCGTCCAGTTTAGAATTTGAAGTTGAATTATATTAATTTTATTTGCAGTATTGCTTATTTACTTGATATAATTTTTGAGAGACTCCTTAAACCTTTGAGTTGAGATCTTGTCTTCAGCGCCAAGAGCAGCCATCATTAAATGAGCATCATTAAATGCCAAAACATGATCATCAAGATGTTGTTGATAAAGTCGTTTTAGGTCTTTGTAACGATTACCTATCTTTGCACCTGAAAAATGATTAGATTAATTGATTCATATGTTTTTGTTTTTTTTACCTTTTTTAAAAAGGGAGAGAGAAAATTATGAAAAAAAGGAAGGACTTTGAAAGATATGTTTTCGCAAAAGATGTCAATATACACAAGTGATCTTTCACATACTAAAATATTACTGTTTCTTTACTTTTGTGTTATACTGGCCTTTAAATAGTCTTAGTTTTATTAACAAGATATTATATTACAATAAAGCGACATGATTTGCTCGGTAAGGCAAATTACAGAAAGAGCTTAACACAAAAACATGTAAACAAACGATTTTGTGCAATAAAGAAACACTTTCTTTTAAGAATTTCCTGCTTATAAATGTTAAGTGTAGAGGGGTAAATGAAATTATCCTAATGACTAACAGTCTGTCAGTAGATACATCAAAACTTTGATATTAAATTATAAAAATATCAAAATTGCTGTAAAGTATAAACTGAGTTTGACTTTTCGACCAATTGTGTCTCTCCGAGGGTATTCGCCATCCCAGTAGCCGGTATTTCGATGCTGGCCTAAAATCAATTTTGTCTGGAAACTTGAAATATCTTAATTTGAAAAATTAGCTGAATATGGCTTTTCTTTTAATACGTCAATGTTTCTGCACTAAAAATGAAGAACGCAGATACACCTGTTAAGTTATAGGGAAAGGCAAGACATACTTTGTTAAGAACCACACTGATTCAAACAAGAGGTACACGGAGACTGACGTAATCAAAATGTTAGAATTTTTGATCGACAATATTTTTGTCAAATTCGGAGGTCGTGTTTTCCAACAGACAATAGGGATTTCAATGGGAACTAACTGTGCGCCGCTTTTAGCTGACCTTTTCCTTTACTCGTACGAGGTCAAGTTTTTACAAGGGCTTATTCAAAGAAAACAAAAATATTTAGCCCAGTCCTTTAATTTCAGCTTCCGCCACATAGACGATGATCCTAAATTTAAGGAGTATTTACATCAGATCTATCCCAATGACCTTGAAATTATAGAAACAACTGAAACACCTACTCCAGCTTCGTACCTAGATCTGTTATTGTATATTGACGAAGGTGGAAGTTTGAAGTCTTAGCTGTATGATAAGCGTGATGATTTTAATTTCCCAATTGTGAACTTTCCCTTTCTTAGCAGCAATATACCTACCTCTCCAGCCTATGGAGTGTACATTTCCCAGTTGATTCACTGCTGTCGAGCGTGTAGTTTGTACAGTGATTTTTTAACAGAGCAAATCACTGTCCCAAAAGCTGCTTAGTCAGGGATTTGTTCAACCTATGTTAATTTCATCCCTCAAGAAATTCTATGGCCGTCACCATAACATCATCGAAAGATATGACGTGTCAGTATCCCAAATGAAAGTGGACATTTTCAGCTAGATTCACGTCTTCCCGGATTTGACTACCGACTTTGATATTTTCCTGTATTGACCCACTCACAGTGTGACGGGTGTTGTTAACAGAGCAGGACATGCTTACCCTTCCGGGGCACCTTATGTCACTCTAAGTTTCACTGGAGTTCACACTGTGAGTTCTTTGTTCTGAATGTTGTGATTTCTGTTTCTGTGCTTTGTGTCTGTCTAGCGTCGTTGTTTTGTGTCTGGCGTCATTGTTTTCTGTGTTCTCGTTTTGGCCATGCCTTTGGACTTCGATTTTTGTAAATTTCACTCCTTTGTCCCTTCGGTATTCTACTGCCGTTGTTTCATCGGTAGTTTGTTCTCTATTAGCTTTTACACATATTTCGGTCTATTGATTTCCAGATATTTTGAATTTGATCTGCACTGAAGAGACATAAGTTGTCGAAATGGCCATATTCAAAAACTAAAATTACAGTTACTTCCGTATTCTGTTATGCAATTCTAATCAAATGAAAACATTTGAAAGATCAATAATCGAAAGATGGCGATAGCTGATAGGACGCAAATGACGAAGTATTAAAACGAAAATCAACAAAAAACTTAGTACTGCGATTTGAACGAGTGAGATACTAGTATTCCTAATATAAAATAGAAATAAAAAAAGTTACGATATGATAGGTTTCCAAATATTTTTATTTGTTTTTTCCAGGTCCATACTAAGTACTTGGCTTCTAGGCTGGTGCATACTCATAGGGACAATTAGAACATATTTTTTTCTTTTTTCTGTTTCCTCTGTCTTTAACATGCTTTTTCCTGTTCATAAATTAAGAGATAACCATACTATTTTTTAGGATCGTCAGGGGTAATTCTAAGATTTACCCCTGAAGATCTTAAAATACAGTTTGGTTATCTTTATTCTAATGAAAATCCGAAATGTATATTTTAAATCGATTTATAAATGACAGGAAGTTTTGTGTGCGACTGCGCCGTTACATTGCTATTGGTTCCGACGGTGAATCGTGGATTTACCCCTTCAAAATTCTCACACCATCCAATCATCACGTTACAAAAAGTAGTGCATTAGAATGAAATTTCATTTTAATCAGCGTTAATAAATAAAGTCAAACATGTAAATTGTATAAAAAATGTTAAGTGGACAATGGACAACCAAAGCTTTCCGAGGTATCATACCACCAAAAGGAAATTCTTCCGCCAAAGGTTGTTGAAATATTACTTATCAATGGAGTATGGACATTTCTATGGGATGATTGAAAAAGTTCGGTATCCAATGTAATTAACATGCATACTGTTTGAAAGCTGAACATTTTAGGTACCCCCAAAAAAAATGTTTATCTTATTCCTATCAGTTGTAATAATTTTTTGGGGGTAAAAACAATGACATGACCATTTCACGGGTTGGCAGTGAGAGTGAAAGTTGATTCTTGATAGTAGTATACTTCCGGTGGAGGGCATTTTCTTATATTCAATGAAAGTTGTCCTCAAAACTTTGTGGAGGCTCATAAAATATCTAATTAATTAGGTAAGAAGTTTCGCTTTATTTGAAACGACAGTAAATTTGCTATGGTTCTCAGAAAATGACCAATTTAACAAAGACAAATAGGGAAAAAACCAATGGTGGTATCATATCTTCGAGTCAGGTTTTTTTTCATTTTGTTAAAAACTTTCAGTTCTTGGTTGACCTTACCTTCTAACTCTAGTCTATAAAGTAAGGAAATGGCATCATTGAAATCTAACATTGCTCCAGTCTTCTTTGCCAAAGGACCGACCTTAAAACAGATTGTATGATATTATATCGGTAATTTGTATGTGTTTCCTTTGATCTCAGGAAGCAAATATTTTTCAGTATTTGCTACTGCCCGAATACGAAAATATATAGGCAAAAAGTATCGTAGGCCACGCCTACTTTTGTCAATTAGAATCAATGAAACAAAGAAATATACACCTATAAATACTCTTACCGGATCGTACAAATTCTTTTGCTAATCAATACTAGTCAATTTCACGATTTGTTGAAAATTAACATTCATTTTCAAAATTTGTTCTATAAAAAGATTTAGTTAATTACCGATAAGAAGAATAATAGAAGTTTTGTTTTTGATACAAGAAATATTGGCTTCAATAATGGACTTGCCCACAAGGGGCTCGTCCACTATTGTTCGCAAATATTTCTAGTATCAAAAACAAAACTTTCATTATTATTTTATACGTATACAGCTTCTTTATGTTTAAGAAAGATTGAAATGAATTATGTTTATAATAACATAGAGCTGTCTTATCTTGATTTTTTTTTCAAAAAAACATAACAACATGACATTTATCTACTCACTTGTTTTGTCTTAGTAATTTTGTCTCAGTTTGTGTTCAATATGAATCGTCATGTTTTTCAATTTTTTTTATTTTAATTTTTTTCCTTTTCCGTTTTTGCTTCGGCATTCGTTTGCCAATATATTTAAGTAAGTGAGAACCGAACCTTCAATACAAAAGCGAACAATCTAAGGACAATGGCAACACCAGAAACAAACAAGTCTTTTTATTACATATTTCGTAAAACACATTTCTCTATGATTGATAACAAAAAACTAAAGTTACTGTGAATTTTGTTTTCGACAGCTTATGTCTCTTCAGTGCAGATAAAATCAAACCATTTAGAAGTCCATAAACCAAAATACATGTAAAAACTTATAAAGAGCAAGTAACATATAAGATCTAAATAGAAAAGCCAAAATCAGCTAAGGACAGAGCTATGCAAGAGGGAGATACTCCCTAGTTTTAAACAAAAGTTTCTAAAATTTAGATATTGCAAATGTAAAAGAATGGATAACAGGAAACACCCACAATGGCTGAAAATTATAATTACATGCCACAATCTGTCATGGAACTACACATGAAAAACACGAATAAGACAAGAGAAAAACGTAGAAAACAATAGGAACTCGGGACAGCCGGATTTGGTACCGGCACTAGCAAAAGCCAGCGGTAGGGTTAAACCGGTTTATGGGCACCCAAACCTCCCCTTTATCTGTCCCGTTTCCCTATAGTATAAGAAACATACGGATAAAACCCAATACAGGTAGACTACTAACTCCATGACCACAATCTTGAAGGAAAGAAAAAAAAATAATACGTAATTTTGAAAGATGGGTCAAGGGGTGCTCGCCGCTAAACTGCCGGCTAGCTCAAGGAGCCTAGTCTGCTGGTAGAACACTGCCGCACTACGGAAGAAAAATCAAACTCAAAACTTCCCGAAGGGTTTGGTCAAGAATTCTTTATCGAAATACCATGGAAAATGTCAAATTTTCTAAGTTTGTTAAAAATATAAGGCAGATGATCCCAATTCTGATTTGCAATTGTCAAAATCATTTAACAAAACACATTTATTATAATTTTTCCAAAAAATAATGTTTTTTTTTTATTTTAGGTTCCCAAATTACCTTAATTGAGTTTTCTCACCTTCCTTCAAAAACTAACTTTTTCAAAAGATCAATATCATTTTTATGTTTCTTTAATTGAAGTTCTATATCATACCAATAAATAAAGAAAGTTTGGAAAAAATTGTATGTCAGCTTATAGAAAAAAAATGCCTTTGAATTGTGGTAAAGGGCTATTTCCCATATAATTCTATTGTAAATATATTACAAAAACACCAAATTTGACCAATCTTTAGAGCTCTGTATCTTTTTTGACATATCCGTGACCTCCAATTTTTTTGCATATATTATTTGTTCTCTATCAGTTTTTAAATATCTGAGTAAATGGTCTTCCAAACGTTTAGATTTTTTATCTGCACTGAGGAGACATAAGTTGTCGAAATGCGCATATGCAGAAAGTAAATTCACAGTAACCTCGGTATTTAGTTATATCATACTGCTAAAAGTTTCATTGTACATTTTTTTTAAATTCCTATGTAAAAGCCAAGACACCCCAACTACCTTAAAGAGAAAACGCTGTGGCAATAGCAAACCATAACGTCTGATAATTAAATACACTTTACTTCTATTACTGTAATATAATACACTGTATTCATACTTTTGTTCCTATAATACAATACTTGTATTATTTTAATGGTTCTGTGCTTTGTATCTGTCTAACGTCATTGTTTTCTGTGTTCTCGTTTTTGCCCTGTCTTTGAACTTCGAGTTTTGTTAATTTCACCCCTTTGTTCCTTCGGTATTCTACTGCCGTTGCTTAATACAATACAATGTTATTTGCTTGATACAATATACTTATACAGTGTATAACTTAAATACAATACAGTGTATTACTATAATACAAAATTCATCTAATAGTATTCGTAAATAGTTGGCGTAAATGCAAATGAGACAAAATCTCTTCAAATACATGGAAAACCCAAGCAATGAAACAACGCTTTTATTGTGGTTCTTCATCTTGAAGTCACCACGAGGTGTTCAACAAATGGACTTTGCTCATACCTCAATGTAAGGTCAAGATATGCCCAAGCAATGGTTTGACCGAAATTCATTGTCAGATGTCGAGCAATGCTGATACATTTGTTTTACCCCGATGAAAGCGGAATTGTCAACAAACATACAATTAACTGGTAAAATGTACTTACAATCTCGTATGCCGTAAATACAATCTACTTACATGAGAATCATACACATCAAGAGCATCTGAGAGGTTTCCCTATAATTTCAAGAAATGAAATTCAATATACTGAAATTAGAATTCAAGTTATAGTTAGCAGTTGTTGAATAGTGCAAATTGTTTCAATAAACTACAGGAAATTTAATTAGACAGTTGCCGGGCTAGGATCAATTGTTTTAATTAGAATTAATTGTCAATCATTTAAAGAGCTACTTTTCTTTAAAGGCAACAAAAAAAAAACTTTTTCGTTTGTTTCAAATTTCATTAATACAACATATAATTTTATTACAATGTATGAAGTTAATTTCATTTTAAGAAATTGTATTATTTTTACTTGTACATTGATTGATATAATATGTAAATATTTGTCAGTTTTTAGACACATTACGATTTGTGCATTTCGGAATATCTTGAACTGATCTGCACTGAAGAGAATTCAGTTGTCGAAATAACCATCTGCAGACAACAAATTTACAGTAAGATCAGTAATTCAAATATGTCTAAACCATTTGTAAAACCGCTCAAAATGAAACAAATAACTGACTTTTCTTTTCTTCATCCTATTTCTCCAAAAGAGATCGAAATTAAGGATATTAGAAGCACTTCTACATTCGCGTCAGTCCTCGACCTTCTTCATAAAATTGAAGAGGTAGAGGTAGACTACAAACTAGGCTGTATGACGAACGCGATGACTTCACTTTTCAAATAGTCAATTTCCCAATTCTTTCTAGCAACATTTCAACAGTGCCTGCATATGATGTTTATTCCTCCTACCTCATTCACTACTGACAAGACCAGTAGTCGATACAGTGACTTCCTGTGTAAAATCTAGTTGCTTACAAATAGGCTACTTAAACAGGGGTATCTTATCAATAACTTGAAGTCATCACTGCAGAAGTTTTAAGGTCAATAGAACGATCTAGTGGACCGCTATGAAATTTCTGTTTCAACAGATCTTTCCCTTTTAATGGTTTATTGTCTTTTGTTTTGCCGTATTCGACTTTGCTACCGGAATTGACATGTTCAAAACAGCTGGTGTCTTATAAGAAGTATTGTTTTAAATTACGTGAGTGCTGTCCATTTTTTTCTTTTCTGTGTCGTACGCATGGTACGTATGTGATGTCTTTGTATCTTGTTGTTTCCGATGTTGTCATTGTCATTGGTTGTTTTTTTTTAGACTGACGTTTCGTTTCTTGCTTATGCTGAATTATCAAACATTCCAAATTGGTTACACATGTACACTTGCCTAGAATGTTAAAGGTATTGTCGAAATTATAATTTTTGTTATGTTTTATTGATTTCGAGTGCACCATCTGATAGTAATTTAACCGCTTGAATTGACTATATTATCCGTGGTATGGCATTACAACTTTTTAAATAACTGAATTTCGAAGTTACTGTAAATTTAATTTCTGCAGATGACCATTTCGAAAACTAGCGTCTCTTGAGGACAGATCAAATCAAAACATTGACCCACTGACAGTCTTGCGGGTGCTGCATACAGAGCAGGACAGGGAGTACCTGTTGTCATTCTGTTTCGTAGAGTTCACACTGTTAGTGTTTTAGTTTTGAGTGTTGCATTAGTGCTGTACGTGGGTTTTGTAGATGTGTTGGGTCTCTAATCTTCCGTCTTTTATTGTTCTTGTTTTTGCCTTGTCTCTGGACTTTGATTTATGTAATCTTGTGCTTTGGTATTCTACTGCCGTTGTTTTGGAACATCATGAAACGAAAGTGTATAAAATATGTATAATAACACTTAACAAGATAGAAAATTCATTTAAGTCCGTCAAAGACAATCTATACCTATCTTGAGTAGTTACCTTTTCAATGCTGAAAAGCGCATAATGCCAATAGTTGTGACATGAAATCATTCCACAAACCTGTAACCAATAAAAAATAATTTTCTTCTTTGATCAAATGACCGTGGTTATCAATAGATTCGAAACTAAATTTATCGCTATATATTTATTTTGTTTAAATAACTTTGCTACTCTGGGAGTAAATTGCTAGTCTACAGTTATCTTTATTGTTGTTTCTTTTCTGAAAGAGAGTATAAAAGTAATCTTATCATTCATTACGAAAACATAATTCACGAAAGCTAGCAGAAAGTTTTTAGGTTACAAGGTTTGACGGTGCACACACTTTGGAATTCATCAAATGAAAACAAACCTAAAACTTGGCTCCACACTAGAGTATGATCTGCAATATTGCACTATGAAAATTGGCCTTCTATCAGGGGCAAATTATTTGCGAAATTCCCCAGCGGTAAATCATAGTCAAAAATTCGTCCTAGCGATATCCAGTAAACGAAGAAATCTTCAAGATCATTTGGGCTTGAAAGCTAAAAACAAAGGAATCAATTCGCATTACATTGGTCAAGACCTCTACGTGATCTTGCAATCGAACTTCTCTTACACGTTTAATCAGAGAATTCTTGTACAAATCCCACATTATCATAAATAGGAGAAATCTTGTATAAGTAACACTCCTCATGCCCATTTCGCATGTTTCAGAATTTTGAAATTTGCCCTCGGGCCAAGAAATTGCTCGAAGTTGTGTTTCAAGTTATCAGTAATTAAATAAAAACTTCTGAACTATTCATGGTCCTTACCTGAACTCTATAAACGAGTTCCTTTATGTGATGATAGCAGATTTTTTGTGTGATTACCAAGATCATTTCGTCGAGGGACCAAAAACAAACAAAAAAAAACCAAACAAACAAACAAACAAATTAAATAAAAAAAAAAACAAAAAAACAAAAAAACAAAACCAAAACAAAAGACAGATTAAGAAAGCACGGGATTGAAACTTTATTGATAACTTTCAATTTTTGAGTTGTATATTGCAATAAAGTATATTTGGAATGACTCTGTTGATCCATTAAAAGCTTTTGATCAGTTTTGAATTTGTTCAGAGATAAAATATATAGTTTTTGAATTCCTTCATATATGCATTTTTATACAATTAAAAAATCTGATTTGATTTTGGAACAGGGTCATAGTTCGCTTATATTTAGGATTTCTACATATAGCAACTATATATCTTTTTAAATTCCTTTCAGTAATCATCACCATTTTTCAATGTTAAGATCGCGAAAATCTTTGATTTCAGTTTTGGTAAATTTCTATCAAAAAACTATCAAATAATCGACCAGCAAAACTGTTAGCCGAAACGGCTTCGCCATCTTTGGATATCGGTTACTGCAGTTACAGGTATCGCATTTACCCCAGTGATAATTCAAATTTGATTATTCCATGACGTCAAAAGATTATTCTGAGAAAATTGTGATGTATTTCGGAGACAAAATACCCAATGAGAATTATATGCTCACATGCTGTATATTCCCACAATATAAAATTCGTAATGTTGAGCTGGCAAGAGTTACAGTTAACTTCAAAATTTTCAAAATAGTAGCCCTTAGCTGTTTAGGAATGCAAAAAAGTTGCTTGAAAGTTGGTAAGACTAGAATCATAACCGATTTTCTGCCGGGTTCATAAATTTGCTCATTATGGAATTACCTATTGTACGGATACCTTTAATACAAAATGAGAAATGTATCGGAAACTCGTAGAAACTTCAGTTTCCTGCATGTGTTCTACACAAAATGATAGATATAAGCTGAAGTCTTATATGTTAGTCGATTAAACCAACTTCTTCTCGAATAAAGATGAGTAATCTTTCTAAGTTTAATCATGAGTCAGTCAATGTATTATCCAGTCTGTAGTATAGTCCTGTTTAAATACTAAAATGACAGAGTTGTTTCCCTTGTCCATATTCAAGTGACATTAAAAAAACTTCTAAATAAATTCGTTTAAAAGTATGTTAAGATATAACAAACATGACAAATCCAAAGCTTTAATCTGAAATAACCTTAACTTTGGCTACCAAACACCAGTTGACCTTTGATCGTTTTGGTACCATGTCTGACTGTTGCGAGTTACTTAGTTGCAATTTATTTGTGTTTTTGTTGGTCTTTGGTGGAGTGTGGCAAGTGAATGAAATTTTAAGTCGTTGGAAGCGTTTCTTTCCTCTTATTCTTTTTTTTTTTATTTTGCTAGGAATATTCATTTTTATTGCTGCCGATTCACACAAAACCCAGCTGGGAACTATGAAGAACTTTTGCTTCATTTTATTTTGAGATTGATAGTCCTTAATACTTGAATATTTTACGAAAGGATATGGAGTAAATGAACATGAGACCATAACACATATGCTAACTCCAACTGCAACAATTTTAATGAGCTGTATGGCCATTTCGGAAATTTATTCCTCATCAGCAGCACTAGAACCCAAACAAAGGAAATCCATAATTTCAAAAAATGTTTAAAATGCATAAAACCAAACGAAATCCGAATAA
>MJUU01009967.1:0-14956 GCA_002080025.1 Modiolus philippinarum | reverse complement strand
ATATTATCTCATGTACAAGTACACCATATCTAAGAAAAATAAAGAGCATACATCTCTACCACGGGGAATTGTTTTACCAACTCCACACTGCAATAAAAGACAAACTCATGTATTAAATATTTTACGAAAGGATATGGAGTAAATGAACATGAGGCTATAACACATATGTTAACTCCAACTGCAACAATTTTAATGAGCTGTATGGCCATTTCGGAAATTTATTCCTCATCGGCAGCACTAGAACCCAAACAAAGGAAATCCATAATTTCAAAAAATGTTTAAAATGCATAAAACCAAACGAAATCCGAATAACCAGTATGACCAAATATAACTAAGGACATAACTACGATGGAGGGAGTTAATCCTTCGGTTTTAGAATTTACATAAATTTAGATAATAGTAATTGAACAAAGTGTACACATGATATATTATCTCATGTACAAGTACACCATATCTAAGAAAAATAAAGAGCATACATCTCTACCACGGGGAATTGTTTTACCAACTCCAACTGAAGTTCGACAGTAGTTTTAATGAACATTATTGCCATGGAGATGCTCAATACATTTTGTATTTCTTGTCGAGACATGCTAACGAGAAATGTTAAATAGATATGCTTACGTTCCAGTCATCCTCTGTTGAAGACATGAATGCTATGCCTTCATCGTGACGTCCTCCACTCTCTAGTACATGAGCTAGCGCATGTGTTGACCATGGGTCATTTCTGTTGTGATCAAGTCCCTGAAGTGACACAAAGTTGTTGTTAATAAATTGCTTGTTCAGTGGCAGTTATAAGTGTTTATTTCAAAGTTCTTTCATTACTGTCAAGCTTGTATTTCAACAGTAACCATAAAAAAGAGATGTAATGTCTGAAAAACTGCTTCTTCATGTGCCACTTCGCTGTTGCACGTGTGTAAAAGCTAGTGTTGTATGTGGTGTTAGTGACGTTGAACCCGTAAGGAAAATGCTATGACGTTTTGAACAAAATTTGAAATTTACTATGGCGTTTTTGAATTTTATCGTGACCTTTCGGTGTCACGTGACGATACTTACAGACCCTATACATGTTGCTATAAGATTGTTTGGAAAGGGGCATTTCCCAATGAAACTTTCTTTCTTACAGAAATATAGTAGTATCTTCCAATTATTTGAGGTTAAGCTTAATGAGGTAGACTGATGTCAGGCTGGGAAGTGGTTGAAATAGAACAATAGAAATTGAGCTCTTGTTTAAATGAGGCAGAAATGTTACTTTTTGGTTTGTTTACCATATATGCATGTTTATAAAAAATATTTCAAATGAAAAAATACTAATATTTTTCATTCATATATTTTAAATTTATATGAAAACAACGTAGATTGCCGCAGGTGAACGCATAGATGCACTTACGATGCAAAAATCGGAATAAAAGATCAATTTAGTGTCTGTCTTTCAAAGTGGATCCCTTAAAAGGCCATCTTAAGATTTTGACCAACATTTGCAAATAGATTGTCAATATCCCTGTTAATACATGTGCAAATTCTTATGTTCGCCCTTTGTAGCGTTTCTACAGAATAAAAGTTCAAACATGATCGATTTTTTATTTCCTATGCATTCTCTCTGGGGTTTCTTTTAGGAATCAACTTTGTATAAAAACGAAACTTTTAACAAATCACCATAAAAGAATACAAAATGGTAACCACCCTTATATTACATTTCAAATACTAATTAACACGTGTCCGAAAATCTTGAAATTTAACGAAGTGAAAATACTAAATGTAATACATACTCCTTTAGTTGCCCATATATTTATTTCACAGTGAGTGCAAATCACCCGCGAGCTAAAAATAAAATGAAAAGTCCATTTTCTCCCTACCTAAAAACTTGGGGGAAAAAGTGGATTCTGAAAAAGGCCATATGAAGAAATCAATTTCATATGGTTTAAACGATGCATAATTATATATTTAATAATACTCCTAAATTTTGTTTCCGCCCATGCCCTTTGAGGGTGGCTAGAATTTTTTCTTTTTATCATACATTTTTGACTATCAGATAGAGTTGGTATTAGAACAATGTTTTATAATCAACGACAATTGTATATTTCTCATATATCTGTACCATACAGCGATTGTTGCAGCATAAGATACATAGAATGTGAGATTTAAACAAAATACCACAACTGTTAGAATTTTGATTGTTTAAACCGTGCCTGTGTCATCACACATCTTGTTTATTTGAAGAGATGACATGTAAACAAATTTACAGGGCAGACAATTTTTGTGAACTACTTCCCGGCCTGATGTTAGGGGACAAAACTCTTATTAAAATCATTTGTATGTTTGTTTTAATCCTCTAATACAAACATTCTAAGCTTGTAAGTAACAAAGACGATATCGATTCTTTTTCTTATCATTGCTTTAACAATTATCGATTTAAATTGTCTGTTTCAAACGCCTTACTGGTCTCAAATTTATAACAAATGCTTACTTCCTTGAGGAGCTTTACTCCTCTTGTTTTGGGATTTCTGTCAAATTTTTGAATCCTCGGGTTTTATCCATTTTAAAGCATTACAATTTTTTCCCTCATTGACCCCCTTATTTTTCCCCGTTATTTCATTTTATACATTTTTATGAGCATTCTGTAAAAATTTCAATAAATTCTATTTATTTTGCCACAATCATTCAGGATCAAACCATGCCAATGTTAATACTATGAAAAATAAGAGGAGTTTCCCGCCAATTTCCATCACTTTTACTTAAAAAACTACATCATCAACCTATCATTTTTTTTCACTTGAATTACTTCTTTTTTAATTTCTTAACTAAAAACCACATCAAATTCAAATTCTATTTTTTTTCAAGTTGAGTTGCGAACCCCCTTAATTTTACAAATCTGACTGGGTTTTTCTAACAACTGCAAGAAGTCCAGTTTTATTTTTATGTTGAATCTTTATTACACATTCAAAAAAAGAAATTCTTAGCAAATGTTAAACGAAATATTTTAAATAAAAACATACCCTTCTTGCTGCCTTTTCTGCCATATCAAACATATTGTTTTCTTCTAAACCAAAGGCATACATTCCTTGTAAATAACTAAAGGTATAAAATACAAACAGATAATTTCAACTGCTATTCAAATGAAAACGGACATTTTGAGCTAGATTACGTCTTCCCGGATTTTCATTCAGATTGTATTTTCTATTTGGTCTCAATTAGCATTTACATGTACACATATTTCGATTTGTAGTCTTCCAAATGTTTTCAACTATTCTGCACTAAGAGACTTAAGTTCTTGCTACGACCATCTGCAGAAACTATCTGTATTTTTCTATTCATTGAATATATAAGGAAAATCTCATTCATATGCACCAAACTCCTAAAGACAGAAAAATGAATTCTCTTTCTTTTTGTGTCATAATGGAAAATGCGCGTGCTGAAAATATGATCTATTGTTTTTTAATTTGCCTTTGTGAAGATGATAATAAAGAATAATTCCAAATGTAATTGTAACGTTTATTTTCATTGGTCAACGTCATGAATAGCAAACGGAAATATTTTTCGATGTTTCCGTTTGCTCAGTAATCAGCTCCGCAAAAATATAGAGCAGCAAATAAAGACGTCGTTAACATGGATCACACAGTTTTTAACATACGAAATTGGAATTATAAGGATTAAACACTGATTTTGAGGAAATTATGTATGTATAAACCCCGGCAGCTCACTCACAAACTTTACATAAAGTCCTTCGGACTTTATTAAGTTTGTGAATGAGCTGCCGGAGTTTATACATACATAAGTGTATAATCCTATAATAAAAATAATAACCTCTCTAATTTTTGTTCAACTTCACCTGTTCCATGCAATGTTTGAAAAACCTTATGTTTAAAGCAAGTTGTTATTGTGTGTTGTTCTTGTGTGTTGTTATTGTGTGTTGTTCTTGTGTGCTGATTTTTTTTCATAAGTGATTGCATTTTGATGTCACCTGTATGTTTCGGCTCTTTGATAAAGCACTTGCTATTGGTAATTTGTTCTCTATCAGCTACACATTTCGGTTCATGTAATTCTAAATGTTTTGATTTGATCTGCACCGATGAGACATCAGTTGTCGAAATGCACATATGCAGAACCTTAATTTAAAGTAACCTCGGTATTTTGTTATTTGCAAGAACCAGTGTGACCAGAATGTCAGTGATTTTCCCTCTAAACTCTTGATTTGAAAACTTTTTTTTTGCAATTCAGAATAAATATCATTTAAAGAACAAGCTATTTAACAGTTTTTTGGCAAATATCCTTTGAAGAACCATTTTATACGAATTGCACAATACACAAAGCAGCAACGGCAACCGACCGGAACACATTTGGAGAACTGCTAATTCTTTCAAATAAACGAATAAGAATAAAAAATGACATCTCTTAAACCTTTTCCCGTTCATTATGATAATTTGTTTAACCTCAATATTTAAATTTTCAAATTTTAAAGTCCTCGGTAAACCTCGAACATTTAAAACTAACTCGATTGTAATAAAATATCGTAATAAACAGAAAATAGTTTAAAAAGATTTTTTTCCACAGTATTACCCATATAATGGCATTGATGGTTTCCAGTATGGTAATACTCGGGCTATTCCATCTCTCATCTGAGGTGAGTAGGCAAGGAAGAAATACGAGTCATGTGCAAACTTTAGAGCCAACATGTCAAGAGGATTTTCGAAAAGAATTTCTTCCCAGATATTACAAGCTTTGGCCTGATCCCTGTTATTAAAAGAAATTAAAACATAATAAAAAATAAGATTAATGTTGTTTTAGTGATAAGCGGTTTATAATAGTAAGGATACAACTGCATTAGACATCATAAATTGTCTATATCAAAAGTCCCGAGATGTAAATTAGAGTTTAAATTTTGGAATCAATTTTATTCCCAGGAGAGAATATATTAAACATAAGTAACAATCACGTGATTGGTACAAAAAAGTAATGTATCTAACGTACATGTAAATTATTGCCAAGCAGTTGAAAGCAATTCTAGCATTGAATTTAATTGGTAACTATGTTAAGTCAAATGTTTTCCAAGAATAAATCACTGCATAAACTGAACTAGGTCATTCGCAGACACAATTTTCTGGGGTACGTGTAATTTGGTATAACTAAAATTCATATTTACTGAAATTTAACAATAATAATTATAGTTATACCATTTACGCACTAAACAACCTTGGAACGGATTAATCATGACGAAAAACTCATCACGTCCCAAAAACAATTGGAAATAATTTCGGTTTATACCAATACTAACCAATATTTATGTTATCTTTAAAGTTCAATGAAGTTCAGTTAATTAAAGTATATGAAAATGAAATCTTATCCAATATTCGTATGAGCAGAGTAAATGTACATGGCAAAATTCCTTCAAATACATGGCGAGATAAAGCAAATGAAACAAAGCGTTTATATTGTGCTTCACCTGAAAGTCATCATGAGGACTTTGACACAGAGCAGACACTCATACCTCAGAGAAAGCACAAGGCGGCCTTTAGCACCGATTTGAGAGTTTTCGAACAAAGCTTTGTAACAGAAAGATGCCCTTGAGTGTTATATTGTTTCTTAGATTTGTTAGTTTTTGTTTTATAACAAATGACTTTTTGTCTAGCACACAAGCTGAATTTCTTTAATACATATGTAAAAATATTCATTTGTACGTATACCTATGCCAGTTTACTTTTTCCAATACCTTTTGATTTGATCTACACTGAAGAGAAATTAGTTGTCGAAATTGCCGCCTAAAGAAATTTTAATTTACTGAAAATCCAACACTTATGGATAGAAATGACATGGAATTAGCGTTGTTTGATATCTGTGCTACGGACCATCTTCAACTTATAATGAAGGGTATGGGTTTGAGTGTTTGCTAATTGTTTAAGGCCCCATTGTGATTTCAAGATGAATAACAACAATAAAACAATAGTAGTAAAATACCGAAGGAACACATCAGTTGTTATTACAAAAATCGAAGTCCAAGGACATGACCAAAACGGGAACACAGAAAACATTGACGTTAGACACAGAAAACATTTGACGTTAGACACAGAAAACATTGACGTTAGACACAGAAAACATTGACGTAAGACAGCTATAAAACGCAGAAATAAAAACACAACATTCAAAACAAAGGCACTGATAGTATGAACTCTCATGAAACTGAGAGACATCAGAGGCTCCGGAACGGGTAAGTATGTCCTGCTTTGTTTATAGCACCCGTCATACAGCCAATGAGTCAATCTAGGAAAAAATCAAAATCGGTACAGTCAAATCTGGGAAGATGTTATTCTATTTACTGAATTTTATAACGTATCTGCAGGAATTTTGTCCCATGTGCACCGACTCTTTAGCCTTGTATTTATTCATTATTCATTTTAGTACATCTACATCGCATTATGTACGTTTCGTTGACATTATTACCCATCAGCCCATAATTTCACCGCTGTTACGTGCTGTCTTTCTCTGTTGGTTAATTTCTGTCGTTTTACCAAGGCATCCATGTTATCAATGGCAGCTTTGAATTCTGGGTCTAGTTTTATGCTCTTTCCAGTTCCTAGCACATCCAAGCCATTCTTTATAACATGTCCCATTACTGCAATTATGAATTTAAACTGATTACAGCGTGATCGTGTAAGAAAACTAGAGGCTCAGAAACTGAGCCTGTATCGCTCACCTGACAAAATACTGAAGCAGGGTTTTCGATGTTCTGCATGGTGGCCAATTGTTTTTTATGTGAATTTCCCATAGGGCCAAAATAAACTATGTTCTGTGCTGGCGGCCATGTTTTTTTGGTTTTTTTTTGGATCCGAACGAAATGACCAATCTTTGTTAAGGACCTTCAGTTCATCATGCCTGTAAAGCTTGGTTGAATTTGCTTCAGCAGTTTCAGAGCAAAGAAGAAAATTTGAATATTCCCATAGGGTCCAATGTTAAACCTTAGTTCTGCAGTGGCGGCCATGTTTTATATCAGATCGGAACAAAATGAGCAATCTTTGTAAAGGACCTTCCATACATCATTCCTGTAAAGTTTGGTTGAATTTGCTTCAGTGGTTTCAGAGGAGAAAATGAAAATGTGAATTTCCCATAGGGCCAATGTTAAACTATCTGCCGTGCTGGCGGCCATGTTTGTTATCGGATCAGAACGAAATGAGCAATCTTTGTTAAGGACCTTTAGTACATCATTCCTGTAAAGTTTGGTTGAATTTGCTTCAGTGGTTTCAGAGGAGAAGATGAAAATGTGAAAAGTTAACAGACGACGGACGGACGGACGACGGACGACGGACGACGGACGCCAAGTGATGGCAATAGCTCACACTGACCCTTCGGGTCAGGTGAGCTAAAAAGACATATCTACAAAATTGTAAAACTCTTAATGAATGAAATTTAAGCTTAAAATTTCCGGACAGGTATTATGTATTCACCAACCCAGTACCAAGTACTTCGGTGCTGGCCGGTAAAGTGTTTTTTATTTGGAAACTTGCAATATCAAAATTTAAGACAAATTTTGTTTAAAACTAAGGAGCATTTTCCCCTTTGTATAGCTCTCTCCTTAGCTGATTTCCCTTTTCTTTTTAGATCCTATTTATACTTCTATCTACCGGCTTTTGCACATACTTTGGTTAATGGCTTTTCAAATGATTTGATTTGATCATAAATCGTCGGAATGTCCACATGCAGAAACTAAACTCATAGTAACGTAGGTATATTAACACAGGATCGCTGCTTCTGTTGTTGGACTGTTAGTTCTCGAGGGTTTTCACTTACATAGTATCAAGTACTTCAATGCTGGTTTGAAATCCATTTTATTTGGAAATTTGCAATATCTAAATTTCAGAAAATTTGTTTATAACAAAGGAATATCTCCCTCTTGTATAGCTCTGTCTGAAGCTGATTTTGACTTTTTGTTTCTCCTAATGGTATTTTATGCTCAATCAGCTTTTACATATATTTTGGTTTATGGATTTCCAAACGATTTGCTTTCATGTAATCCATGTTCGATGTTTCGGGGGATATTGTAGTTACTTGGTCGAAATTACATGTACACAATCAGTTTCCCCCAGTTAACTGTCTAGTGGGAATCGAGTGGTTAGGTGTACTTTCCCAGCAGAATGACGTCTCAATCAAAACATGTTGTGACGTCGAATTTAAAGTGGGAAAATGCAAGCTTCAGGGAGATTCACGCTCTCCCGCTCCATTCCCGCCAGACAAAAATAGCTCCGCGTCTATCTTGAAATTTTCTATTGTCATATGATTGAAGAACAACAACGCAATAAACAAAACACATAATTACCGAAGTTTGGATCAGCTTTCAACATCTTTTTGATACTGGCTTCAAGTCCTCCGACTGAACTTTCATCATACCATCCAACATACTTTTAAAACAATAAAACAATAAACAATATAACTCGCTTCGAATTAACAAAAATACAATGAACATTTGATCTGCATGTCTGGCTGGAGTGCTGGAGGTCCCGGGTTCGATCCCGGAAGGTGATATTAGAGAAAATTGTAGGGAGATTTACGCTCTTCGGTTACATTTGGCACCCAGCTAAAACCTACGACCAGCCACTGAAAAGAAGGTTTATAGAGTAACCACATTTGCTAAACTGACATGATGCATTCAATATGTTATGATTTAGTAAAAAAAATCTCCTTACGTAGCCAGTTTTTTGTATTTAAAATTGCACGGTCATTAAACAAAATTGCTAAAGAGAAAAAAATAGCACCACCGGATCCAGTCTTCAAAAAAGGGGGTTTCAAAGAAGTTTCATAAATTGGAGACTTCAGCTTATTTTATTTCATTTATTTTTGTCTGTCAATTGATATAGATGATTAAATATTGTAAAATATTCTAAAAATGCATTGTATTCTTGTTTTATTTTGTAAGGCCGTAATGTAAAAATTTTTGACTAGTTATGCAATTTGTTTACAATAAACATAGTCAAGGTTATAAAACCTCAGAAATTTTCCGGAACTTTGATTTAAATATTTTAAGAATTAGAATTTTTTTTACGTAAGCACAATAGTCATGTGATTATCAGTTAATAATGAATGTTTTAGTTGTTTCTTGTAAAAGATCATTCCAGTATGTATATATATATATATGAGGTAGCAGCAAATAGTGAAGGCAGCCAGTTTAATAAGTTTATACAGGATTATTACGCATATCATTTATATCGGAAATCGGCATCTATTAAAGAATTTATTATTTATTATTCAGTGAGGACTATGAGGATTATTTAACTGAACATTCATTGGCGGTCTTCAGACGATTATTATTTTGATAATTCATTATTTCATAATTGTGAGCTAAGTCTATATTGATAAATATTTTGTACATTTAATTTGTAAAATAATGTTTTTGTCTTATGAAAAAGTTAATTTAAACCAAATTTGTTTTTATTGCTGACAACACTTTAAAGGTTATTTCTACCTCATAACACAATTTTTCATTTGGCAGAAAAAAGAGGAACCCTCTCCTGGATCCGCCAATGAATAGGGAATTATCCCTCCCTGAGACACCATAAGTAGATTTAAATACCTGAGTTAACGCAGCATCATATAGTTTACATGCTTCATCGTTGGTAGTGGTAATTGGAACCCCGAAATCAATCCAATCCTGAAAAACAATAGCAAACATTAGTTTTAAGGCTTGTGTATTTCATTTCTACATCAGCATTCCTTTAAATAGTGCGACTGTATCAATGAAATTATTATATAACAGTAAAATTGTCAATAGTTGTTTGGAACAGAACAGAAGGTACACCCCCCTTTTTTTTAAGCTGCTTCGCTCGAACGAATTGAAATAAAGAAAAAGTTCATTAAATTTACTTAAACAACCTATTTATTGGGCATCTGTTGATGCAAACTTATTATCTAGTATACTATAGAAGTATAAATACAAATTCAAGAAACTTACAATGAGTTGGAGATTGAACAATGCTGAATTTTGTTGGTAAAAATCAATACATAGATCTTAAAAAAGTCATCTAATTGCCGTATGAAAATACAGCTTTTACCAATAGTATTAACCCTCGAATGTACTGTAAAATTGACTAAGCAACTAGAAAGAGGACCTCCAAACATTTCGAAAAAGTACAGGGAATTTTATGGAGCCTATATTATGGGAGGCAAAGATATCTAAGTGAAGCGTATAAACACAGATACTACTGTTCTTTCACAAACACTAAACTGGTTAATTTACTTTCTTCGAGTAATAAATTTCACCAAAAGCGTTCAAAGCTGTTTGAGTTGGCCTTAACTGCTTTCAAAAGTAGACACTGATGGGCGAATTGAGCACGTTTCGCGTTTATTTTTCTTTTCCAAAACATTTGATCTTATTAGACAGTGACCATTTGAAAATCTGAGGTGGGGCATGAATTTTACTCCACGTCAATCTTTTTTTCATCTTTGACAAAAACAATTATTTTTTTTACGGGATGTTGAAAACAATTCATTTTTTTCATAAATTGTACTTTTTTGTCACTAAATGAAAAACATTCAGTTTTTTGACATTATTGCAAACATTATATTTTTCCCCAATAATATGGAAGCATTTTTTTTAAATAAATGCCCCATTCCCAAAATTTCAAATGCTGCCTTAGAGCCTAGAAATGCAGACATAATCATGGAAATGCATGTATAATTTAATTGGAAAGTCTTTAAATTACATACCTTACAACCCCTCCAGTTGGATCTTAAGTTCTTCATTTATTCACTTGTAAATCTCTACACCTCTGTGGCAATATAATACATCGTGGGTCGTCTTTATATAAACCTGAGACATTTCAATGTCTAACACAAACTAACCCTGGCTCCTCCCATGAGCTGCAAATATTTGCTAACTATTTGAATGGAATTTACTTGAAGACTTTCATGTTGGATTGACGTTCTATGTTGAAAAGATTGCATTTTGACAACACCCCTTCCATTGGAATTTTTTTCATCTTCCGTTTCATTGTCTTCTTCATAATAGTAATATTGAACGTTTCATTCACAAGTTGGGGCATTATAGACTTCAGAGTTGTGTTAAAGACTACCATTCAATGTAAATGTATTAGTTTTTATGCATTTTTAAATATTTAAAAGGCAAACTTGTTTTTAAAAGCATAATAGAAAAATGTAGTTTTAGGTGGCTACTAGGTAAATTATTGAAATCTTTAATTAAAATAAAAAATAATGTTCAGAATCTAAAAAGTATTTACCATGTGCCAATAACGAGACAGAAATGTGTGCGGCATTTTGAAACGCCAAATGATCGTTATGTGCCAAATGCTAATGAATATAAAAATTGTAATTATTTAGATAAAGATATCATTTTTAAAACCTTGATATTTTTCTATACTTTAGGTAGGTAGGAAGGAAATTTCTTATAATTACTATAAAGTGGTAGCTAATTAGTGCTTTTTATCCAAATTCGAGAAAAAAATGTGAAAAATCAATAAATTATTTGGGTATGGTCATTTTTTTCAAGGTCGTAAAAGTAAATAGAGAGAAACAATATTTTAATTTTAGCCTTGCATCGAATATATAAGGGAACGACTATTTAACCTGAAAGGGGGGGTATGTTTTTTTTCTGGACAGAAAATTTTTTCCGCGAAAAAATTTATTTATTATTTTCATGTGTATCAACAAAATATTTTTTCCAAAATTAACATTATTTTTTGGGGGCGGAAAGCCTCCTTCAGAATTTTTTTTTCATCACTTTGGCAGCCAAAATATTTTTTTCACATAAAATCAGGTCAAAAATATTTTTATAGAAAAAAATCATAGCCCCCCCCCCCTTTTCAAGTTAATTGGTCGGTCCCTAAGAGATGGAGGGATATTGAGTAAATGTACATGAGAAAAGACTCTACATATACATGGTAAAACAAAGCAATGTAACAACACTTTTATTGTTGTTGAAGTCACCATAAGGCCTTAAAAAATTAGCTTTGCTCATACCTCAAAGTAAGTTCAAGACGACCCCGAGCACCGGTATGAGCGGAAGTAATTGCTAATTATCGAGCAACGCTACATCCATGCTGTATATTATATTTTATTCGTTAGTAAGGGGTTGTCAGCAAACATAACATGAACTGCCAAAATGTATAGTCTGTTTTGAGCAAAATTATTTCAATGTTTAGCCTTATGTCGAATATGTAGTCTGTTCTTGGAGAATAAGGATTATTTTTAAGACATTCTCTATACCATGATGTTATTAATACACTGAAATCATGATATGATGTAAACCAGGTAGTCAATTTATCATTTTCTTTTCCGTCGGTTATATCGTATCACAGGGGTTTTGATGTATCAGGTAGTATGGTACCGATCATTGAAACGTAAACATGGTCTTTTGAGCTTGGGTCGCGTTCCGTGCCAGTGTTCTTAAACACAAGAATGATGTTTGTAATTGAATTCTAAAGCAATGTGCAAACACAAAACTCAAAATGAGAAATCGCAAAACGTGATAAGGAATTTCAGTCTGCAGTGAGACGACCTCTAAAAATTTAAAAAATGTATCTTTCACCCCGAAGTGTGTTGTTTAATGATATGTTGTTGCTTGTCTAAACAGTTGTTTTCTTACAAATTGTATGCATTTTACTGAATTCATCAATCTTCATTTCCACAATTTCTTTCTGCTTTTAATTTATTATAATAAGCTAAAAGATATTTGAATAAAATAAATGGGCGGAACAACAATTGTTTGAAATTGTAAAAAGAAAAAGGAGTTAAAATTACATAACATGCACTAATAACAAAGGAACCTATTCAACAATATCTTGTACGTGACACGCTAATGATACTTATTTTTTTAATTTTAATTTAAGGTCAAAATTTCGACAAGATAAAATTTTTATTATTCATTTGTTGATCAAGGTCAATGTTTGTGTGAAAAGTCAAACAGATTACAGGTGGGGAAGTAGTTCACAAAAATTATCTCTACTGTAAATTTGTTCATCTGCCATCTCCTCAAATCATTAAGATGTGTGATGACACAGCCACGGTAAAAAATTCAAATTTCTAATATTTGCGGTATTTCTTTTACATTTCACATACTATGTATCTTATGCTGCAACAATCGCTGTACGGAACAGATATATGAGAAATATATAAATGTCGTTTATTAATTCATAAAACATTGTTTTAAAACCAACTGTGATCTGATTGTCAAAACTATGATAATAAAGATAAAAATCTAGCCATCCTCAGAGGGCATGGGCGGAAACAAAATTTAGGAGTATTATTATATATAAGTATGCGTCGTATAAACCATATGAAATTGATTTCTGCATATGGACTTTTTTCAGGATCCACTTTTTAGCTCACCTCACGAAGTGAGGGGGGCTTATGTGATACCCCCGTCGTCCGCGTCCGGTTAGGTAGAATGGTTAAAGTCCAGCCCCGCTTACTGACATGGCCCACATCAACCATATTGGTATATATGATGCATTTTGGAATGACAACAACAATGCATGCTCCAGATGCTGTCTCTGACCTACATTTTACGCATGAGCGACTTGGTTAGGTAGAATGGTTAAAGTCCATTGCGGCTTACTGTCATGGCCCACATCAACCATATTGGTATATATGATGCATTTTGGGATGACAACAACGATGCATGCTTCGGATGCTGTCTATGACCTACATTTTACGCATAACCGACTTGGTTAGGTAGATTGATTAAAGTCCATTCCTGCTTACTGACATGGCCCACATCAACCATATTGGTATGTATGATGTACTTTGGGATGGCAACAACCATGCATGCTTCGGATTCTGTCGCTGACCTACATTTTACGTATAAGCGACTTGGTTAGGCAGAAAGTTTAAAGACACGGCCCACATCAACAATATTGGTATGTATGATGCATTTTGGGATGACAACAACAATGCATGACTGAATCTGTTAAAAAGAATGATTATAGTCCATTCCTGTAAACTGACATGTGCAACATGTGACAATGCTGCACAACGTGGTGAGCTTAGCAGGCTGTGGCTGCTTTCTATGTTTTCAAGTTTTAAAGTAGGGAGAAAATGGACTTTCATTGTATTTTTAGCCCGCGAGTGATTTAGGCCATATTTTTTATATAGATAAGTAAAATGTACGGAAATTTGGTACAAAATTTAAGAATTTTAAATATACTTTACAATAAACACAATTTTGGCCACTTGATGCAATTTTCATGATCTGCGGATGCAAATAAATGTGCCCCTCCCCCGGAAAAAAGTGCAAAAATGACGAATTTTGAGCTGTCAATTACTTTCAGATAAATAAATCTCATCGTTTGATCTAGTTTTTATGCCCAATTTATCAGTTGTGATACAATGTTAGAAAATAAGACCATTTAAGTCCTTTAAATTTTGATTTTCGGTATAAAATTTGGAAAATGGAAATGTTCGGACTTTTGACCGGATATTCTTTATGATTCCGTTGAATTGGCTTTGAGATCCAATGACCTGAAGATTTTATATTTATACTGGCCTCTCACTGATACTGCCGATGTCTACTGAAATCCATGATGATTCTTTACCAAGCCCTTGGGATAGTTTTGAATTTAATATTAATTCCGTAGTTCGACAGTCAAAGCTCCTTGAGCTAGCCGGCAGTTTAGCGTAGCATCCTTGGCCCATTTTTCTTAAATGCGCTTTGTCTTTTTCTTTCATTTTCTAGATTGTGGTCTTGGAGTTAGTGGTCTACCTGTATTGGGTTTTATTTGTATGTTTATTATACTATAGGGAAACGGGTTAGAGAAACGGGAGGTTTGGGTACTCATAAACCTGTTTAACCCTACCACTAGCTGTTGCTAGTGCCAGTAACAAGTCCGGCCATCCCGAGTTTCTATCGTTGTCTATGTCTTTTGTCATTTTATCGTTTTTCTTGTGCAGTTCCCTGGTGAATTGTGGCATGTGATTGTAAGTAGTTGATATGGCAAAAAGCCGTAGGTTTTCAAAAAACGTT
>MJUU01009966.1:42059-56182 GCA_002080025.1 Modiolus philippinarum | reverse complement strand
CCAATTTCAGCCCTTTTTGGCCCCTTTTTCTAAAACGGGCGGGGCCACCAACTCAAAATTAAAACCTCTGTTTACGCGTGTGCCAAGATACATCATACTTAAATTTCATAATGATCCGTCCACTAGAAGCAAAATTATGCTGTCCACAGACGCCGACGCAGACGCCGACGCAGACGCCCACGACGCCAGCACCATACCAATATACGACCGCAAAAGTTTTGCGGTCGTATAAAAATCTAATGAAATCTGATGAAAAATTATAGATCTCACTTATTTCGCAAAATTGCAAATTCGGCCCCTTTGACCCCTCGTAGCTCAGAAACAGTAAGGGCTACACAAAATCCGATGGCATGTGACTGAAAATTTATATGAAGAGAGATTCAAAGAAAACAATCCCATCGAAATCCGATGAAAAATAAAGATTTTACATATTTAGAAAAAAAAATGCAATTTTGGCCCCTTTTGATCCTTTGTTGCTCGGAAACGGTAACAGCCACGCCAAATCCAACGCCATTCCACTGAAAACTTAGTTCGACAAAAATCCAAAGAAAAAAACCTCGAAATCCGACGAAAAATAAAAATTTTAAATAATTTTCAAATTCGCAATTTTGGCCCCGTTCGGCTCCTCATAGCTGGGAAAGGAAACAAGTTACCAAAAAATCTAGTAGTTGAGCGCTATTTTAATTTTTCATAAGGAATCCATCGAAAAAAAACTGCATCAAAATCGAACTAACAATAAATAAAAATAATTTTTTTGAGATTTGCCCCTGTTGGGTCCATTTATCTCGTGAACGGTACGTGAAATCCTTTGGCATAATACAGACTGGAAATGTCCCCAGGAACATACTGAAACAAACCCATCAAAATCCAATACATAATTAAGATTCTACAGTCAAATATGTAAAAAATACCCAATTTCACCCCCTTTTGGCCCTTATTCTAAAACGGATGGGGTCAAGGACTCGAAAAATTTCATAAAGATCCGTCCACTAGAAGCAAAGTTATGCTGTCCACAGACGCCAACGCCGATGACGCCGACGACGCCAACGCCATACCATTATACGACCGCGAAATCTTTGCGGTCGTATAAAAACCTTAAATACATGTTACATTCTGTAATGATTTTGTAAACAGTGACTCATTCAGAACATCGTAGCACCTTTATTTCTGTCAATTGTTTTTTTTTAATTATCCCATATGAAATTTGTTTATCACTCATTATATAAAATAAAAGATATGTATTTTCAACACTAATGAGTTCTCTTATGTCAAAAGCGGAAACCAAAGTAAATTTCATCCATAACACGACTGCTACAATATAAAACCAACAAAACGAAAACAGAAATATTATTTCCGGATAAGCTGGAGAAAGACAATATAAATTACTCTTATGCATATCGGGTAATCAAGTTAATAATTCAAAATATTCAACTTTGCCTGCTGTACACTTTGCTGTTTTAAAACACAAGAATACCATATGGTTATTAATACAAGTATATTTTGAAAGTTTTTCAATGGCGTTGTCGGAAGGGCCCCGCAATATCGATCCTGAAATTTTGGGCAAAAGTTAAATTGAAATAAGTCTGGATTCAAATTCTGTTGAAATGTGTTGATACAGTAATTTGCTGGACAAGGTGGTTTCTAGAAATTTTACTAAACCATATCATTTCTTAGCTTTCTTTTTTTCTACAAATAGTTGGTTTATATTTAAAAACCAAGGTTTTCCGCAAACAAGAAGTGGTCAAGCAAAAAACCTGAAAATCGCTTACACAATACAACTAGTTATTTCCAAGCTTCAGACCAAATTTCAAATCATTCTGTCGAGTAGAAGCCAAAAAATCTGTTGACAAAAATTTTGGTTACGATTAAAAACCTTAAGTATCAGCAAACAGGAAGTGGATGACCAACGAACTTGAAAATCGCTTACACAACACAACTCATCATTTTCAAGCTTCAGACCAAATTTCAAATCATTCCCCCGTCACAAGCTAAGAAATCTGTGACGAAAATTTGGTTTTAGTTAAAAAATCAAAGATCCGGCAAACAGGAATCGGAGTCCGCCAAACGTGAAAATAGCTTACACAATAACACTCTTCATTTCCAAGCTTCAGACTAAATTTCAAATAATTCCCTCGATTACAAGCCAAAAAATCTGTGAGAAAATTTGGCTTATGATTGAAAAATCAAAGTATTTGCAAACAGGAATTGGATGCCTGACAAATTTGAAAATCGCTTACACGATACAACTCATCATTTACAAGCTTCAGACTAAATTTCAAATCATTCTCTCCACTACAAGCCTACAAGCCAAAAGATCTGTGACGAAAATTTGGTTTATGATCAAAACATCAATGTATCGGCAAACAGTAAGTAGATGCCGGACAAAATTGAAAATTCCTTACACAATACAACGTATCATTTTCAAGCTTCAGACCAAATTTCAAATCATTGCCTCTACCACAAGCCAAGAAATCTATGACGAAAATTTAGTTATAGTTAAAAATCGAGGTATCGGTAAATAGGAAGTGGATACCTGACAAACTTGAAAATTGCTTACACAATGCAACTCATCATTTCCAAGCTTCAGACCAAATTTCAAATCATTCCCACTTATGGAAGCCAAGATATCTTTGACGGAAAAAATTGTTGACGGACAGACGGACGGACGGGAAGACAGACAAAGTGAAAACTATAGGGCACCCGCATCTCGATGCGGGGCCCTAATAAAGAGACCTTAATTACGTCTTTGTGTCCGTCTTCCATCACTTTTTCACACCTCCTCTGATAGTGCTGAAGCATATTAGACCAACCTTTGCAGGGATGATGTGTAGAAAGTCCATTATATAATTGCCCCCCCCTTTACTTTTGACCCGACAAACAAGGCCACTAACGAAGAAACTGTTTATTAGTAAATTAGCATTTTGGAATGTCAAAGTCTTTCTGTCCATCTATAATTCTTATAGGGAAAGCCTATGTGTATTTTATATTTTCGGGTCATCTGTCTGTCCATTATTCTTGTCAGTTTAATGGAACTTTACATACACATAGCTTCTGACGTATATAGGTGTAGTCAAAGGAGATACATAACAAAATATGAAACTTAACATTCACATAGCTTCTGGCGTATATAGATGTAGTCATATGAGATACATAACACAATATGAAACTTTACATACACATAGCTTCTGACATATATAGGTGTAGCTGAAGGAGATACATAACAAAATACCGAAGTTACTATTAATTTAGTTTCTGCATATCCGCATTTCAACCATTAATGTCTCATCAGTGCAGATCAAATCAATACATTTGGAAATCCATATACCGAAATGTGTGAAAGCTGATAGAGAACAAATGACCAAAAGGATTTAAATAGTAAAGATACATGTAATTGGAATTTCTGATATTTCAAGTCATTCTTGTAAGTGGAAATCCTTCTATGGTTTGTTCGATTTCAAGGAATTTTACTAAAATATAGCACACAATGTAAGTATGTGCATGCAAATTTTAATTGTTGACCTATATTTTCAAGGACTTTTGGATATTTCTGTTGTCTGTCTGTGTACTGATTTTGTAAGCGAAATTCCCCTTATTTTGTTTGCTGAATTTCACCTGAAATTTTATTGAAGAGTACACCATCTATCATTCTCATACATGCATGGATTTTAAGGAAACTTTACTAAAAGGTAGTTTAACATGTGGAGATAAACATGGAAGATAAAATTCTATTTAAGAATAATCAAGGGGTATACCTTCACTTGACACATTTCTGTCTTCCCACCCAATTACATATTAGTAAACCTATTATATGGGAAGTCATGCTTCAATACCAATTTTACCCTAACAAAGGGCACCAAGCATCTAAAGATATGTAAACTTATGTAGGGATATAATTACATTCAGGCATAATCAAGGAGAGATCATTAGACTTAATGATATCTGTGTTGTCTGTCTGTCCATCCATTACTCTTGCTAGAGCAGCTACTATGTTGTTTGTTACTCAGTCGGGAAAAAGGCGTGGAAAGTGAGACATAGGCATACAAAGTATGGTGGCGATGAAGACTTCATAAAGGTATATGTTAAGTGTTTGTGATTATGCCATTCTCTTTAACTATATATAAGTGGTAGATCAATGATATCTGGTATATGGGTTGGTCGTGGGTAGGACATGACAGTCTGCTATATGGCTTTTGTCTAAGACCTCAATTTTATGGTCTAGCGAGCGTGTTTTGTGATTAGTACAGTCTTTTGGGGACTATCAGTGGGTGGGTCAATTTTATTTGGAATGTAGTTTGGACTTCGGTAGTATATGTCAGTTATGTGGTTCTGTCCTTGAACTTAATTGCATGGTCTAGTGAGCATGTTAAGTTTTTGTGATTAGTCAGTATTTCAGGTGTTATAAATGTGAGGCCAATGATCTTTAGTAAATGGGTTGGTCTTTGGTAGTACATGACAGTCTGCTCTATGGTTTTTGGCTGTGACCCCAGTCTGATAAGAATAATAAGTTTTTGGTATTTTTTATGGCAGTTCTATGATATTCAGCCTTTGGATGGTCTTGGGTAGTTCATGACAGCAGGCTATATGACTTTTATCCTTGAACTCTGTTTCACAGTCTAGTGAGCATGTTTGGCTTCACATTTTCTGTTAGTGGTAGGTCACTGATATGTATTATGTGTATTGGTCTTGAAAGTACATGACTGTCTATCATATGACTTATTTCTGTGACATCAATATCATGGTCTAGTGAACATCTATCAATGGTAGGTCAATGATATTTGGTAACTGATCTTGGGTAGTATATGACAGCCTGCTGTGTGGCTTTTGTCTATAACTGGTGTTTCACGGTTGGATTCTTAGTAACTCTCTGATATTTGGCATTAAATCTGACATAAATTTTCACATGGACAAGGGTCCACACATGTCAAGATTCAATAACGATTCTACCCTTATACAGGAAAGCATCTGAAGATATGTATGTAGAGGTATAATTACCTTCATGTATAATATAGGGGAGATAATTGGACTTGAGGACATTTCTGTCTTATTTGTATCTTTATTCATTATTCTTGTATTCGTGCAGATACTATTGCTGGTAAAGTTTCAATAACGACTTAACTTGTTATAGTCAGCTGATGTCTCTCCATCATATGTATCAACCTATTTATGTTATTGTCAGGGAGTAGGATCACAACCATCCTTCAGACCACCTTGGGGACATCGAAATTATTAATCAAACCATAAAGAGATCAAAACCATGTTCACCAGACCGTGAAATAGGGGTCAAAGAAATAAGTTATAAGACAGACTGTCATGCACTTCAAAGACCAATACACATACCAAATATCATTGAATTACCAATAACAGATACTGAGAAGCCAAATGTATTATCTAGACTGTGAAACAGGTCAAAGACAAAAACCATATAACCTGCTGTCATGAATTACCCAAGATCAACCCACAACCCACATGCTAAATATCATTGAACTAAATGATACCAAAAACTTAACATGCTCATTAGACCGTGAAACTGAGGTCACAGACAAACACCACAAGTAAGAATCCTATTTGATGTCTCGCCTGTCTCTTCTTGGTCTTTTTGCGGTAAAACTCAAACTGACTTGAATCTCAAAAACGTAACATGTTTGCTATAGTGAAATCAGGGTAACTAACAAAAGCAATGTAGGAGACTGTTATGAACAACTCAAAACCAACCTAAATGCCAAATACTAATGACCCTCCACTTATAGATACTGCAAAACCAAACATCTTCACTAAACAGTGAAAATGAGGTCAAGGACAACAGCAGTATGTCATATTCCCTTAAAGACTGACCCATATACCATAATATTATTGACCTAAAATAAATCGATGAAGGGAACTCAATATAATCACTGGACCGTGATTAAGAGGTCACAGACAATAATCATACAACAGACTGTTATGTACTACCCAACAGAGTAATAAATAAACAAATAAAACCGACATATCCACCGACAGTTACTGAGAAATTGAACTAATAACAAAAACTTAACATGCCTACTAGACCATAAAATTGAAGTCACAGACAAAGCCATATCACAGACAGTCACGTCCTATCCTCGACCAATGTACCAAATATCATTGACCTTACACTTAAAATAACAGAGAAATTGACATAATCACAGCACTTATTATCTTTTAAGTTGCACCGTCACTGTCGCCACCATACTATGTATCCATATGTCTCACTTTCCACGCCTTTTGTGACCGGCAAGTAACAAACTACATAGCTGTTTTAACCAGAATAATTGGTGGACAACACAAATATCAAGTCTCATTATCTCCAATTAATTATACCTACATGTAATTATATCCCTACATAATTATACATTTCTTTAGATGCATGGTGTTCTGTATTGGGGTAAAGTTGTTATTGAAACTCCACAAACCATATCATAGCTTTACTTAGTCGAGATTTTGGTGAATAGACAAATAATCCAAAAGTGAAGATATCCCCTTAATTATTCTTATAAGGAAATTTATCTTCCATGTATATCTTCACAGACTAAACTACCTTTTAGTATAGTTTCCTTGAAATCCATGCACTTATGAGAAAGATCAGATGATGTACTCTTGAGTAAAATATACAAAAACAATGCACAGACAGACAGACAGACAGACAGACAGACACACAGAAAACAGAAATATCCAAAAATCTTTGAAAAGTAAGTTAGAACCGAACCATCAGTATAAAGAACGAACAATCCATGGACAATGGCAACATCGGAAAAACTAAGAAAGAAGGACACCACTTAAGTATGGGACAAAAAAAAATACAGGTCAACAATTAAAATTTGCATGCACATACTGACATGGTGTGCTTTATTTTAGCAAAGATTCCTTGAAATAAAAAAATTCATTAACAAGGATTCCCGATTACAAGAATGACATATGATAAAATATCCCAAATTCCAATTACGTGTATCTTTCAACTATTACTGCTTATACGTCAGATGGTATGTGTATGTAAAGTTTCATTGAACTGACAAGAATAATGAACAGACAGATGACCTAAAATATCAAATACACAGGAGCTTGCCTTACACGAATTATTGATGGCATAAACTTTGAGGGAGGGATAACTTAAGTCATCTCGTTCAATTGTAGCTGTCTTCAAAACAAATAAATTTTGTACCATCTGATAGATTTCTAGAAAAGATATTAGAAAATTAAAATTTTTGTATAAGCAGCTGGTTAATAACCATGTGCAGCTTACAACTGAGAAATTTCTAAAATTGGGCAAATTTTAGGAACTGAGATTACAAACTGGTGGAAATACTTTTTTATTTTACATATGTCTTGTAGTTATGTATATCTAAAACAAGAGCTGTCGCCGAATGGCAGCCAAATATACCCCCGCTCATTGAACCCTGAATCGATATGGTAAGTGCAAAATTACGTTGGTGTGGACACAATACAGGTGTGGACACAGCATAAGTGTGGACACAATACAAGTATGGACACAATGATATAATCTTCAAGAAAGAAATTTTCACAAGGGTTCCATGAAAACACTCTGTCTAAATCAGACAAATATAAAATTCCCCTTTTTTCAGCCTATTTGACATTTTAAAAATCTACATATAGTGTTCTTCCTTTGTCTAAAGTTTCATCAAAATCGTTCAAGTGGATTAAGAGGAGTTGTACCTACATTGTACCAGTTTACCCATACATAGGGAATCAATAAAAACTCAAAGTCGAATTATCTCCCCTTCCTGGTTTCTGACAATAACTATATTCCTTCATGCACATCTCCATATAGTGTTCTTTCTTTGTGTAGAGTTTCATTAAATTCCTTCAAGTGGTTTAAGAGGAGTTGCGCTTACGAGGTAATCCATACATAGGGAATCAACGAAAAGTCAAAGTCAAATTATCTCCCCTTCCTGGTTTAGGACAATAATTATATTCCTTCATGCAAATCTCCATATAGTGTTCTTAATTTGTGTAACGTTTCATTAAATTCCATCAAGTGGTTTAAGAGGAGTTGCGCGTACGAGGTAACCTATACACGGGGAATCAATGAAAAGTCAAAGTCCAATTATCTCCCCTTCCTGGTTTAGGACAATAATTATATTCCTTCATGCACATCTCCATATAGGGTCCTTCCTTTGTGTAAAGTTTCATCAAAATCCTTCAAGTGGTTTAAGAGGAGTTGNACGGACAGACAGACAGACAGGGTGATTCCTATATACCCCCCAAACTTTGTTTGCGGGGGTATAAAAAATCCAGTATAAACTTTTAAGAACAATAGCCACTAATTCATTCTTATATAAAATTAAGCTGGTAAATATCAATTTATGTACTTTTTGTAGAATACACGAAGAGACGCTGGAACATTTTTGTGGGAATAACAGTCTAGATTATTAAGACTACATTTTGTTGATTTTTCTTCAGAAAAATATCAAGTATTATTGGGACACAAAATAATACGTTTTTAAATCTGATATTTATTATTTCAAAAAGTTATATTTATAAATGTAAGTTAAATAGTATAATATCAGATATAAGGGGATTGATTTGTAAAATCAAGAGGTATCAATCTTTTGAGAAATATGTTGCAAAGACGAGTAATTTTTTGGTTTCATATGGAAAGTTTTGGGCTCCAATAAATCAAATTTTAATACATTTTTTCTTTTAATTATGGTATGAATTCAAAGTAACATGCAATAAATTTAAATATTATGAAATAGAACTTGCTGTATATTATGTTTATACCAAGTACATGTATGTAAATGTGAGAAAATTGTAAACAGTCAGTTGCATTCAATTAAACCCTCAGAAACCCTAGTCAGGTGGAAGTGTAGAGAGTAATGTAAAATCCTGACTTTTTAAAACAATTAAAAATGTAAAAAAAGTTGTCTTCAAAACAGTCAATTTACTGTTGAAAAACAACGGCAGTAGAATACCTAATAGGAACAATGGATGCGATGACCACAAAAATCGAAGTCCAAAGACATGGCAAAAACGGCAACAGAGCAAAACAAAGACAAACAAGGGCGCGAGACAGCTAAAATGCACAGAAATAAAAAGATAACATTAAGAACTAAGGCACACATAGTGTGAACTCCAATGAAAATTATTTCATATCTATTTAGATATTTATCATACATGACAATAAAGTTGTCAAGCATCGTCACTAGTATATGTCATAGTGGACTTTGTAATGTAGATACATTTAGTGATTTAAAGTCATTGAGATGTCTCTCCCAATGAAATTTTATTTAATAACTGATATAAGATTTTCATTCTGTATCCAGGAAAACCATCGCTGATCAAAGTTGTCAACTTCACTTTGTCTGTTAACTTCCTAAAGCAGAAAAAAAGAGACTCGCATGACAATGTATCACTCACTGGGGCAAAGTGCTGGAAAATCGTAAATGTAAAAAAATCATCCTATACACTGAAAAAGTACAGTACGTTACATTTTAAATACAGTAATTATTAAATGTCTTGATGTTATAAATTTTATCTATCTTCAAAAATAATGCTGTATTCCAGTTTACAGATGTAAGTCTGCTTTTGATTGGATGTAATTCTTATAATGTCAACATATATTCGGAAAAATACCAGGGTATGTAAGTTGTCATGGAAATTGACAACGCCACAACATGAAAACAACATTGTGGAATCGAAAATTGATATTTCTTTTGGCAGTTTTCATTTCCAATTGCTGTTCACCGGACTATAAATATACTTCAGGTTACAGACGGGGTATATAGTGTGACACAGGGATGGGGTTGATTACTTTTAAATGTAATTGAATAAATTACAATTACTTTGCTTTTAAAATGTAATCAATTATATTATGATTACATTTTTTATTTGTAATTAATTACAATACATTACTTTCCTTAGTTGTAATCATGATTATGATTACACATGCCTTTGAAAGATACCAGTACCTGTTGAAACAGATAATTGTTTAATCATACATTTACACTTTCCATACAAAGGTCATTTCCTAACACAAAATTAAATGAATGTTTTGTTGAACTTTAGATAACTTTGTCATGTCTGTTCAAATACAAATACTTGCTGCTGCATACTTTATATTATGAGTTTAATGCTTCATCTAATTCCATTTAATCTGGTTAAGAAAAGTGAAGAGGTATCAGTTGTTACAATGATATTGAAGTGATCATAATTATGTTAATTTTCAGTGGTTTGATAATTTTTATATGATTGATACAACACAGTTTTCATAAAAGACTATGTTACAGCTGTGTCCTTTTTACTTGGAAATGATATATTTCTCATTGTTTCTCTATTAACAAATAAAAACTTTATTTAGAAATTGTTTTGAAATTATCTGTAAAATCTGACAATTGTGTATCAGTAATTTTCACCAATTAATTTCAACAATAATTTGTTTTATTTAGTTGATACCTACATGTTTTTATAACAATTATTAGCATGTCATTTTTATGGTCCAAAGATCTGATTACCTTTAATCTAATTTATTAAAACAGATAAAAAGTTATTGAAGGAATATAAATGAAAATTATTCTTTGAAAAACAACTAATTATTTTTTTTAAGTAAATATTGTAAATATCTGTATCTCAGGCAATTACTAGTTTATTCCCTTCGAAACATAATGTTTAAAATTTCAATAAGGATGGAACTCATTTTCAATTGGAAATAGTTGAGTTCTAATTGTTTGTAATATGAAGTTCTTATAAAGATTTATATATTTCAAAAATGACAAAAGCTACTGAAGTAACTAGAGGCTTAGAGACTGAGCCTGTATCACGCACCTGACAAAATGGTTCTATGCCATGCATGACCAAAAAAATTCCTTGATGGTGGCCATGTTTTTATTGAATCAGATCGAAATGAGCAATCTTTGTTAAAGACCTTAAGTACATCATTCCTGTAAAGTTTGGTTGAATTTGCTTCAGCAGTTTCAGAGGAGGAAATGAAAATGTGATTCTTCCTATAGGGTCCAATGTTAAACCTAAATTCCGTGCTGGCAACCATGTTTTTATCCGATCGGAAGGAAATGAGCATTCTTTCTAAAGGACCTTCCATACATCTTTCCTGTAAAGTTTGGATGAGTTTCAGAGAAGAAGATGAAAATGTGATTTTCCCATAGGGTCCAATGTTAAACTATGTTCGGTGCTGGCGGCCATGTTTTTTATCCGTTTGGAACGAAATGAGCAATCTTCATGAAGGACCTTAAGTACATCATTCCTGTAAAGTTTGGTTGAATTTGCTTCAGCGGTTTCAGAGGAGAAAATGAAAACGTGATTCTTCCCATAGGGTCCAATGTTAAACCTAAATTCCACGCTGACAACCATGTTATTTATTCGATCGGAAGGAAATGAGCATACTTTGTAAAGGACCTTCCATATATCTTTCCTGTAAAGTATGGATGAATTTGCTTCAACGGTTTCAAAGAAGAAGATGAAAATGTGATTTTCCAATAGGGTCCAATGTTATACTAAATTCCGTGCTGGCGGCCATGTTTTTTATCTGTTTGGAACAAAATGAGCAATCTTCATAAACGACATTAAGTACATCATTCCTGCAAAGTTTGGTTGAATTTGCTTCATAGGTTTCAGAGGAGAAGATGAAAATGTCATTTCCCACACGGTCTAATGTTAACCCTAAATTCTGCGCTGGCGGCCATGTTTTTTATCGGATCAGAACGAAATGAGCAATCTTTGTAAAGGACCTTCCATACATCATTCCTGTGAAGTTCGGTTGAATTTGCTTCAGTGGTTTCAGAGGAGATGAAAATGTGAAAAGTTAAAGGACGGACGACGGACGCCAAGTGATAGCAATAGCTCACACTGAGCCTTCGGGTCAGGTGAGCTTAAAATAAAGTAAATGAAGTAAAATAATTATTGAATTCTTATAATTTAAGACTTACCAAGAATAAATTTCTTCCATCTCATATGATAGTATGTATACATACATATCCTGTATCACTGACTATATTATCATAAAGTAATCAAAATGTAATCATAATTATTCATATTTTTCAGCTGTAATTGATAACATTAAAATTACACATAATCGTACTTGAGGCTCAGAGACTGAGCCTGAATCGCTCACCTGACAAAATGCTTCTATGCCATGCATGACCAAAAAACATGTATTTTATCAATGACGTCTAATGTTAAGCTATGTTCCCCATTGGCATTAGTGTTTCTTGTCTGATCCTTTTGAAATGGGTAATCTTTGCTAAGGACCTCCAATAAATCATTCTAATACAGTTTAGTTAAATTTGCTTGAATAGTTTTAGAGCAAATAATGAAAAGTATGTTTTTCATATACCACGCTACGGTGTTCAACTATCTTCTGCACTGGAGGCCATGTTAATAGTCAGATCAAAATAAAATGAGCACATTTTGTAAAGTACCTTCCGTACAACATTCCTGTAAAGTTTGGTTGAATTTGCTTCAGCAGTTTCAGAGGAGAAGATTAAAATGCTACTTTTCTAATATGGTCCAATGTTAAACCTAAGTTCCGCACTGACGGCCATGTTTTTGTCGGCTTGAAATAAAATTTGCATCTTTTGTAAAGTACCTTTAGTACATCATTCCTGTAAAATTTGGTTGCATTTGCTTCAGTCCTTTCAGAGAACATGAAAATGTGATTTTCCCATAGGATCTAATGTTAAATTATGTTCAGTGCTGGCAGCCATGTTTTTTCTCTGATCGAAACAAAATGAGCAATCTTTGTTAAGGACCTTAAGTACATCATTCCTGTAAAGTTTGGTTGAATTTGCTTCAGTGGTTTCAGAGGAGAAGATAAACATAGGTAATCAACGTTAACAGAGTTCGCCTCGTTATGGCACTTTGTCACAGTAACAAAATCTTGACTGGATGTTGACATCACATTTGCATGCCTAAGCAAGGTTACATGATCCTACCATGTATAGTGACTGAGATCTGAACTTGCCTGAAAACTTGGACATAAATCACTCATGCGTAAAACATAAGTCAAAGTGACCTAATTTTGCCTGGATGCTGACCTACCATCAGAGATGCATGCATATGCAAGGTTACATGATCCTATCATGTATAGTGACTGAGATCTGAACTCGTCCGAAAACTTGAATTTAAGTCGTTCAAGCGGAAAATATAGGTCAGAGAGACACCTGCATACAAAGTTTGATGATCCTACCATGCATAGTTGCAGAGATATATACCCAAATGCGGACGCAGACGTGGACGTAGACGCGGACGTGGACGCCGGGGGTACTCCAATAGTCCCCCCTCAACTTCGTTGAGGCGAACTAAAAATGTGATTTTCAAATAGGGTCCAATGTTATGAAAATGTGATTTTCAAATAGGGTCCAATGTTAAACCAAGGTTCCGTGCTGGCGGCCATTTTTTTATTGGATCAGAAAGAAATAAGCAATCTTCGTAAAGGACCTTCCATACATCACTCCTGAAAAGTTTGGTTGAATTTGCTAAAGTGGTTTCAGTGGAGAAGATGAAAATGTGATTTTCCCATAGGATCCAATGTTAAACCATGTTCCGTGTTGGCGGCCATGTTTTTTGTCGGATCATAAGGCAATGAGCAATCGTTGTTAAGGACCTTTAGTACATCATTCCTGTAAAGTTTGGTTGAATCGGTTTCAGAGCAGAAGATGAAAATGTGATTTTTCCCATAGGGTCCAATGTTAACCCTAAATTCTGCGCTGGCGGCTATTTTTTTTTATCAAATCAGAAAGAAATGAACAGTCTTTGTTGAGAACCTTTAGTACATAATTCCTGTAAAGTTTGGTTGAATTTGCCTCAGCGGTTTCAGAGCACAAGATGAAAATATGATTTTCCCATAGGGTCCAAGGTTAAACCATGTTCCGTGCTGGCGGCCATGTTTTTTGTCAGATCAGAACAAAATGAGCAATCATTGTTAAAGACCATTAGTACATAATTTCTGAAAAGTTTGGTTGAATTTGCTTCAGTGGTTTCAGAGCAGAAAGACGAAAATGTGATTTTTCCCATAGGGTCCAATGTTAAACATAAGTTCCGCACTGGCGGCCATGTTTTTTGTCAGATCGGAACGAAATGAGCAATCTTTGTAAAGGGCCTTCCATACATCATTCCTCTAAAGTTGGTTGAATTTGCTT
>MJUU01009966.1:510-28000 GCA_002080025.1 Modiolus philippinarum | reverse complement strand
AGGTAAGGTTATAAAATGATCTATGAATTATGCAGTACACCACCACAGTGATTAATATGAATATATATCAAAACCTGTAGTTGTTATTTAGGAATAGGCTGAATGCAAAAATTTAACACAGTCAGTCCATTATTTTTTTATTTTTAGTTTTACGACTCCGGCCAACCCAAAATTTTGGCAAATTGGAAAAAAAAATAAAATTAAAAATATAAAATCTGTGGCCTCATTGCAGCTTACAATGTAGGTTAGTCATCAAAATAGCCTAAGAATCCAGTAGTTCTCATATAGATGATTCAATTCATGAAACATTATAGTGAAATGTGTTATTGTTGGAAAATGGATTTGTGATTTCATGTTTATGTCCTTATATTTAGTTCTTTCAGTTTCATTTTTCACAATTGACTCAGTCCTGTTGCCAACTGAATTTTACTGTTGTTACGATTTTTTTTTATTTATCACATTGGCTGTAGGGGGGAGGTTTGGGCCCAATAAAACTAGTTTAACCCTGCCGCAGCAGGTTTGCGCCTGTCCTAAGTCAGGAAATTTATTAAGCCTTTGTGTGTCTTGTCTTTTTTCTAGTTCGTTTACTTTATGTCTATAGGAGTCTAGGATGATGATTATTTCGCTGAACTTGATTACTCTTTATTCAGGGGCCGACTCCGACCTGCCGTTGGATGTGAGGTTTTCTCACCATTCATTGAAGATCTTATGGTGGCTTTGAGTTGTTATTACTCCCCTTTGGGTTGTTGTCTCTTTGACACATTCCCCATTTCCCTTCTTTTCTCTATTTCTTTATATTACAAAATTCAACACGGTCACTCAAGCGTAAAATGTAGGAAAAAAAACTTAATTGTCCCAGATTTAGATAGTCCTCATCAAGGTAATTAATTTGATGCAACTTCATTGTGATATCTTGTTTTGTTGTTGATAAACGGACCTAAACACAAAATTTAAACAAAGTCACTCAACCATGAAATGTAGGTCATGGACACTTAATTCTTGGTGTGTTGCATAGTACTCATAAAGGTGCATGTTATGCGGCAATATAATAAATATATCACGTAAAAATGCTGAAACATAGAAAGCAGCCTCAGCCTGCACTGTCACATGTTAAACATGTTAGTAAATAGGAATGGACTATAATCACAGATTCATTTATGGGTAAAATATGTAGGTCAAAGAATATCATCCTAAAATGCATCACACATACCAATATGGTTGATGTGGGACATGTTAGTAAGCAAAAATAGACTTTAACCATTCTAATAAACCAAGTCACTCATGCATAAAATGTAGGTTACTGTCAGCACCCAATGCATGCATTGTTGTTGTTATCCAAAAATGCATCATTCATACCAATATGGTTGATGTAGAACATGTCAGGAATCAGGAATGGACTTTTAACCATTCTACCTAACCAAATCGCTCATGCAAAAAATGTAGGTCACAGACAGCATCCGAAACGAGCATTGTTGTTGTCCCAAAATGCATCATACATACCAATATGGTTGATGTGGGACATGTCAGTAACCAGGAATGGACATTAACCATTCTACCTAACCAAGTTACTCATGCGTAAAATGTAGGTCAGAGACAGCATCCGAAGCATGCATTGTTGTTGTCATCTCCCAAAGCATCATACATACCAATATGGTTGATGTGGGCAATGTCGGTAACCAGGAATGGATTTCAACCATTCTACCTGACCAAGTAGCCCATGCGTATAATGTAGGTCAGAGACAGCATCCAAAGCATGCAGTGTTGTTGTCCTTAAATGCATCATACATACCAATATGGTTGATGTGGGACATGTCAGTAACTGGTATTGGCCTTTAACCATTCTTCCTAACCAAGTCACTAATGCGTAAAATATAGGTCAGAGTCAGCATCCGAAGCATGCATTGTTGTTGTCGTCCCCAAATGCATCATACATACCAATATGGTTGATGTGGGCCGTGTCAGTAAATGGGAATGGACTTTAACCATTCTTCCTTACTGGACGCGGAAGCCAACACTCAGGGTATCACATAAGCCCCCTCACATTGTGAGGTGAGCTAAAAATGGACCAAAATGCAACGTTTCACTAAAGTCACTCAAGTATGAAATGTAGGTCATGCACACCTTATTCTTGGTGTTCAGTGTAGTACTCATCATGGTGAATGCTATGACGCAATATCATAAAGATATTATAGATAGTTGATGAGAAATGGACATAAACACAAAATTTAACCAAAGTCACTTAAGAATAAAATGTAGCTCATGGACACCTAATTCTTAGTGTGTTGGGTAGTATTCATAGAGATGAATGTTATGATGCAATATTATTAAGATAGCATGTATAGTTGCTAAGAAATCTACCTAAACACAAAATTTAACCAAAGTCACTCAAGTGTGAAATGAAGGTCATGTACTCCTAATTGTTGATGCTTTGGCCAGTACTCATTAAGGTGAATGCAATGATGCAGTATAATTGATGAGAAATTGACCAATACGCAAAATTTAACCAAAGTCACTCAAGTGTGAATTGAAGATCAGAGACACTTAATTGTTGGTGCTTTGGGTTGTACCCATTAAGGTGAACATCATGATGCAATACCATTAAAAAATATCATGCATAGTTGACGAGAAATGGACCTAAATGCAAAATTTAACAAAGGCCACTCAACCATGAAATGTACGTCACAGACACATAATCATTGGTGCATTAAGTAGTACTAATAGAAGTGAATATTTTGATTCAATATCATAAAGATACCACTTGAGGTTACCAAACTATAGACCTAAAGAAAATTTACCCACAGGACGTAGGTACGTATGGATGTACTGATGTATGGACAGACAAGGGTAAATCTATATGCCCCTTCCACTTTTGTGGCAGGGAATGAAAATGGCAATAAATCCAAAATGGGTAATGAGATTTTCTTTAAATTGCAGGACAGGTAGATCTGACAAGTTTTTGTTATGAAATTTTAATACCCATGTCAGGTTTTCGATAACTAGTTATTTTCCCAAAACAGCTAATTTTCCCTTTGATCTATTTTTAGCCACTGTGGTCATATTGTTCAGTCCTCTAACAGACACAATTTCAAAACTTAATACTTAGGTGATTATTCAGGATAACTTTGGAAGACTGTCAAAAAAGTTACCTTTATGCAAGGTAAGCTAATAAATACCTTTGAAGCTAAGTTAATTATGCCATCTGATATCTCCAGCTTTGACTGTAGGTCCTCAATCTGAAATCATAACAATCCTGTATATCCACCTATTTTGATGGTAAGACTGTAACTGATTTTAAAATTATAATTAATCCTGGCTTTGATGTAACCATGCATTTCATTAAAAAAATTTCTTTTACAACCAACTATGTCTCATGAGTGAATCGCAATCATTAAATCCATGGTAAATATCAAACAAATTTACAACTTTAAAACAAATATACAATCCTTGACACAAAAACATTATAGAGCCATGCATTCTATAAAAAAAATCCATTAATTTATCAAATTCAAACCAAAAATGCCAAATCTACTTCTTTTTAACCTTATGCTAAATAGATATTTGATAGAATAGAGGATATGTATATGTCTTGCCTATATGATCTAAATAGGTCAGACTTTGGTACTTATTCTTAAATCTTAAATAATCAATAAATACCTCTTTCAGCAACCTGTGTAGTTTTTCTGTATAGAAGGAGTCTGAATTTCTTAAGATGTTTTTGAGTAATAATCTGAAAAAAAAAAAATCAAAACAACATTTAACAAAACTATTGATTTTCAACCACAATACTTTACTATAAATATATGCAAATCTTTTTTTTTTTTTTTGTTAAAAACTAGAAGCTTAGAAACTGTGCCTGTCTATATTGCTCACTTGACAAAACGCTTAAAGCAGATGATGAAAATTTTTCCCATAGGGTCTAAAATTAAACTATGTTCCGCACTGATGGCCATGTTTTTTTCTAATAATACAAAATGGTCAACCTTTCTTATGAACCTCCCCTTACATCATTCTAATACAATCTGATTAAATTGCCTTCAATAGTTTCAGAGGGTATTATCATGATTAATAAAATGATGTTTTCCCCCATAGGGTCCAGTGTTGAACTATCTTCCATGTTGGCACCATGTTTTTTGTTGGATTGGAAAAAAAATAAACTTATTGTTCCTTCCATACATCATTCTAATACAGTTTAGTTAAATTTGATTCAAAAGTTTCAGAGTATATGATGAAAATGATGTTTTTCCAATAGGTTCCTACGTTAAGCTATGTTTTTTTTGTTTTTGTTTTTGTTTTTATTTGAATTGAAAGAAATCAGCAATCATTGTAAAAACCCCACCCTAAATCATCCAATTACAGATAAATTAGGTTCAATAGTTTCAGCAGATTAGGAAAATAATTTTTTTCTATAGGGTGAAATGTTTAACGAAGTTCTGCACTGGAAGCCATGTTTTTTATACCCCCCCCCTGCTTTGCAGGAGGTATATAGTGTTCATGGTGTCCGTCCGTCCTTCCGTCCGTCTGTCTTTTTGTACCCAACAGCTGGTATCCATTACTCCTCTTAACCACTGATCAGAATTTGACTTAACTTATGAAGGAGCTTAATTGCATATTGTAGATGTACACTACGCTTTTTGTTTTCCAATAATTCCCCTTTTTCCAGATTTTTGACATGTTTTGGACCAAATTTGTCATTTTAGCTCAATGCAAACCATTTGGTGACCACATGGTATCCACTATTCCTCCTAAACTACTGAACAGAATTTCATGAAACTTATGCAAGAGCTTAATTATATATTGTACATGTGCACTACGTTTTCTGTTTTCCAATAATTCCCCTTTTTCCAGATTTTTGACATGTTTTGGACTTTGTCATTTTAGCTCAATGCAAACCATTTGGTGACCACATGGTATCCACTATTCCTCCTAAACTACTGAACAGAATTTCATGAAACTTATGCAAGAGCTTAATTATATATTGTAGATGTGCACTACGTTTTTTGTTTTCCAATAATTCCCTTTTTCAGATTTTTTACATGTTTTGGACTTAGTCATTTTAGCTTAATGCAAACCATATGGTGACCACATGGTATCCACTACTCCTCTTAAGCCAGTGATTGGAATTTCATGACACTCATGCAAGAGCTTTATTATATATTGTAGATGTGCACTACGCTTTTTGTTTTCCAAAATTCTTTTTTTTTTCAGATTTTTGACATAATTTTGACTTTGTCATTTTAGCTCAATTCAAACCACATGGTATCCACTACTCCTCTTAAACCTCTGATTCGAATTTCATGAAACTTATGCAGGAGCTTCATTACATATTATAGATTTGCATTACACATTTTGTTGTCCAATCATTCTTTTTTTGCAGATTTTTGACATATTTGGACTTTGTTAATTTAACTCTTTTACCTCAATGCAAACCATTTGGTGAATACCTGGTATCCACTACTCCTCCTTGACCCTTATCATAACTTCATGAAACTTATGCAGGACCTTAATTACATATTGTAGATGTGCACTTTGTATATTGTTTTCAAATAATTCCTTTTTTCCATATGTTAAAGAAAATGCAGGAAGAGGCAGGGCGGGGGGTATTTGTTTTTATTTTGCAGATTATTTGTACATATATTGAAGATGTGCATGTGATAAGGATTTTGATTTTGGTGCCTTTTTGTCAAAAATATACATTGTTGAACTTCGTCATTTTTTGGTGATCTAGTAATAGAGGGTACATAGTTTGTCCGTGCAACTCCTTCTACAGTTTTGATGCTAGGAAGTTTTTATTTTGCAGATCATTTGTACCTATATTGAAGATGTGCATCTGGTAAGGATTTTGATTTTGGTTAATCTTTGTCAAAATTATGCATTGTTGAACTTTGTCATTTTTTGGTGATTTAGTAATAGAGGGTACATGGTTTGTCTGTGAATTGCCATGATTTTGGATTTATGATTTTAGAATTTCCCCTTTCCTCGTTCTTGCTTCAATATTCGTTTGCCTATGTATTGTCCGCGCAACTCCTCCTACAGTTTTGATGCTAGAAGTTTTTTTTTGCAGATAATTTGTACTTATATTGAAGACGTGCATTGGGGAAGAATTTGGATTTTGATGCATTTTTGGAAAAAAATACACATTGTTAAACTTAGTCATTTATTGGATGAATTATTAATAGAGGTACACAGATTGTCCGCACAACTCCTCCTACAGTTTTTATGCTAGGAAGCTTTTATTTTGCAGATGATTGGTACCTATATTGACGATGTGCATGTGGTATGTATTTTTTTTCGGGTCATTTTTTAAAAAAAACATACATGGTTAAACTTTCAATATTTGGTGATTTAGTAATAGAGGATACATAGTTTATGTGTGTAACCTAGAATAACATGTGTTTAGCGAGGGCATCATATGTGTATTACAGACACTAATATTACTAAAAAATCCCAATTTGATTCAACCTTGCACAGAGGCATTGTTTTTTTGTTTTTTGTTTTTTTGTTAAATTGGAACAAACTGAGCATATATTGCAAAAGACCTTGTATGCAACATGCCTGTAAAGTTTGGTTGAAGGGGTTTCAGAGGAGATGTTCAAAATTCTATTTTCGCATAGGTCTGTTTGGCCATATTTGTGTTAAATTGGAATGAAATAAGCAACCTTTGTAGATGCCCTGCCTTTTATCATTTAAGTGCAGTTAAGATAGGTTCAAGGCAGATGATGAAAATGTTTTTCCCATAGGGTCAAATGTAAAATAAGTTCTGCACTAGTGGTCATGTTTTTTATTTGATCAGAAATAAATGAGCAATCTTTGTAAAGGACCTTGTATACATCACTCATTTTAAATTGGATTGAAATTGCTTCAGTGGAAATGTGAAAAGTAAACAGAAAATGGACAGACAACAGACAGACAGACAGACAGATGGTGGAGGCCAAGTGCAAATATTAATGAAAAATAACATGGCATTGCCAATTAACAAATGCCAAATAAAACTACCTGGCTCGGACTAGACAGGACAATCTCTTTAACTTGCAGTAATCAGCATTCTCTTTGTTTTGTTCCATTCTGGCCAGGTAGCAGTGACCTAATTTTACCCAAAAGCTGTAAGTAAATGGGTGCATTGTCAGCAATGTTTTCAAACTTTCCTCTTGACCTGAAACAATATAATATATTCTATAATAGTTGAAATGCTCTTCATTCTAGGCGGAGGTATTTTGGAAGGTTTTTGTTGAGTAATATTTTATGAAAGGATATGGAGTAAATGAACATGAGACCATAACACATATGTTAATTCCAACTGCAATAATTTTAAGGAGCTGCAACTAATTCCTCATCTGACAGCAGCACTAAAACCCAAACATAGGAAATTCATGATTTCAAAAAAATGTTTGAAATGCATAAAACAAAATAAAATCCGAATAATCAGTAATATCAAATATAGCCAAGGACGAAACTACCATGGAGGGAGTTAAACCTTAGGTATTAGAATTTACATAAATTTAGATAATAGTAATAGAACAAAGTGTACACATGAGATATAATATAAGTTTTCAGTGCTGTAAAGATATTCTTTATCAATATATTTTCATTGTCTTCCTTTGTGTTATCTCTAGTTAGTATTACACCACCATAAGCACCACTGCTTTGTTGTATTCATTTGTATTATTTCTAAACATCACCAATTCTCACTTTATCTCCTTATGTTTTGTTTCTATATCACCATCAATTTTCCCCATTAATTTGTTTTCTCCCTTTGTGTTATTTCTATACTATCACTATTTTTTACCATTGATTAGTTGTCTCATTTTTTTCTTTCTATATCACCATTAATTATCACCACTGATTTGTTGTCACCTTTAGTTTATCAGTGCCATGTTTCACCACTGATTTTTTTTTAATTTTCTGTTTTTTTTACATGAAAGGGTACATATATTTACTTTGGACACATTTTTTGCTTGCATCTTAAAATCAACAAGAGGAAAGCTGTCAATGTGACAGCAAACCAGGTTTTCTTTTACATGGACAGTATATCTTACATATGGGTTGTCCCTAAATGTCTGAAATGTACATTTAATTTTCATTAATTTTCAATGTTAAACCTTCCACCAAAGTAGCCTATTTCTGAAAGTTCAGCAACTTGGATTTTAATCAAAAGGAAAATAAAATTACTGTGAACACCTCTGATACAGATACAAATGATCTGCAAAATGTAAACTTCCTGTCTGAAATACTGTAGGAGATTTGCTCCGGACAAAGGGGTACCCTTTTGTTAAAAATTTGACATAACAAGAGTTGTCAGAAGACAACATAGCTCGCCGGGGATTCCAGTAACCTCAATGCACAATAAATTTGAAAGTAATTGAAAGCTCTCTTCACAAGAAAGTCACATATCAAATATAAACACCCTATCACTAAACAACTTAATTCTAGAAGCAAGTTTAAGGTTTTTTAAAAAATTGCCCTAAGGGCAACGTCAAGGTCAAAATGGCAACAACTACGGTACCATCAGAAAGCTCTCATCAAAAGATCGTCACATACCAAATATGAAAACCCTACCTCTTACAATCTTAATTCAAGAAGCAAAGTTAAAGGTTTAAAAAAAATGCCCCCAAGGAAAGGTGAAGGTCAAAATGTCTACAAATATGGTACTGCTAGAAAGCTCCCATCATAAGGAAGTTACATACCAAATATAAACACCCTACCACTAAAAGCCTACCTTCTAGAGGCTAGGTTAAAAGTTTTTCAAAAATTGCCCTTCGGGCAAGGTTAAGGTCAAAATGTCTACAAATATGGTACCATTAGAAAGCTCTCATCATAAAGAAGTTACTTAGCAAATATAAACACCCTACCACTAAAAGCCTACCTTCTAGAGGCAGGGTTAATGTTTTTCAAAAATTTCCCTCAGGGCAAGGTCAAGGTCAAAATGTCTACAAATATGGTACCACTAGAAAGCTCTCATCATAAAGAAGTTACATACCAAATATAAACACCCTACCACTAAAAGCCTACCTTCTAGAGGCAAGGTTAAAAGTTTTTCAAAAATTGCCCTCCGGGCAAGGTTAAGGTTAAAATGTCTACAAATATGGTACCACTAGAAAGCTCTCATCATAAAGAAGGTACTTAGCAAATATAAACACCCTACCACTAAAAGCCTACCTTCTAGAAACAAGGTTAGAGTTTTTCAAAAATTGCCCTCAGGTCAAAATGTCTACAAATATGGTACCAGATGAAAGCTCTCATCACAAGGAAGTCACATAGCAAATATAAACACCCTACCACTAAAAGCCTACCTTCTAGAGGCAAGGTTAAAGTTTTTCAAAAAGTGCCCTCAGGGAAATGTCAAGGTCAAAATGTCTACAAATATGGTACCGCTAGAAAGCTCTCACCATAAGGGAGTCACATACCAAATACGAACAACCTACCACTAAAAGCCTACCTTCTACAGGCAAGGTTAAAGTTTTTCAAAAATTGCCCTTAGGGAAAGGTCAAGGTCAAAATGTCTAGAAATATGGTACCACTAGAATGCTCTCATCATAAGGAAGTCATATACCAAATATGAACACCCTACAACTGAAAGCCTGCCTTCTAGAGGAAAGGTTAAAGTTTTTTAAAAATTGCCATAAGGGCAAGGTCAAGGTCAAAATGTCTACAAATATGGTGCCAAAAGAAAGCTCTCATTGCAAGGAAGCTACACACTAAATATCTACATCCCAACTCTTAAGGTCTCCATTTCACAAGCAAGGTTAAAGTTTTTGCTGACGACGCCGACGCCAACGCCGACGCCTGGGTATGACAATAGCTCTCCGGACATTCGTCCCGGCGAGCTAAAAATGACTAAGTTAAAAATGACTAAGTTCATCAACTGATATTTTTTACATTAATTATCAAAAATCAAAATCAAAGTACCATGCACATCTTTGATATATGTACAATTAATCTGCAAAATAAAAACTTCCTGTCTCTAATACTGTAGGAGATTTGCTCCGGACAAAGGGGGTACCCTATTGTTGAAAATTTGATGTAAAAATGACTAAGTTCAACAACTGATATTTTTGACATAAATTAACAAAAATCAAAATCAAAGTACCATGCATATCTTTGATATATGTACAATTGATCTGCAAAATAAAAACTTCCTATCTCTAATACTGTAGGAGATTTGCTCCGGACAAAGGGGATACCCTATTGTTGAAAATTTGACATAAAAATGACTAAGTTCAGCAACTGATATTTTTGACATAAATTATCAAAAATCAAAATCAAAGTACCATGCACACCTTTGATATATGTACATTAGACGAATTTCCAATTTCGTTTTATGATTGAATTACCCTGATTGACCTGGGGTCATTCGGAGTAAATTGCGTCACGTAACATTGTAACATCAAAAAATCTATATTGTGACGTCAAAATATTCTGGGAAAATTTACCTATTGGAAACTCATCTATTGATCTGCAAAAAAACTGCCTGTCTCAAATACTGTAGGAGATTTGCGCCGGACAAATAATGTACTCCTTTGGCAGCCGCCCGCCCGCCCACCATTTTCACCATTTAAATAACCAGATTTTTCCGATGGAAAACCCAGTTAAAAATACTATATGTACAACAACATTCAAATTGTGTAAATAAAATGCATACTGCATATCTGCATTGCATAGTAAACATTCCTCTAAGTGTTCTAGATAGAGACCTAAGAAATTGATACAATGTATACACAACACAGACCGACTAAAACAGATACACTTGTAAACCAGAAAGGTCAGTTTTAAGGACACTAGACAGAGGCTATTGATTCCTGTAGGTACACCTAGATTAGAAGCAAGCAGTATGATGAAATATTCAAATTAAATACTGACAGCAGATTATGATCAAACTTGTAGTTAACATCCTGCAAATAATATTTCAGCTTCTCAGGATAAGAACAATTTTATCTATAATTAATTCAGACATGGAAAAGCAACATGGGATGGAAATATTTGAGTGTCATTTGTACAAGAATATGGTAATTTTAGACTTGTTATCATCTTCCTATTTTGATGTCTTCATGTATTATCAGAATTGAATCAAAATAGCATACCTTCAATATCATTCATTTTTTCTTGTACCTGGAACAATAGTAATGTTGTCTGCATTGTCTGATCAAATGATTTAGCATCGGTTATCTGTAAATATATAAATCTTGTGTCAACAACCTTTTATTTGTTATAAATCAAGATTTTCATAAAGCATGCAAATACGCATTGTACATAAAAATGAACTTTTATTTGGCAAACATTAACCATGTTTTGTTAGTATATTTTTTTTTATACATTGATACAATTTTATAGATACATGTATGGTATATGAGCAGAATTAATTAATTAAAAATTTGATTTTAAAAGATTCATAATATTATACAAATATTTGATACCATGTGTAAAATTTTCTCTTACCAATCTCTGTGCTATATCTAAAGCTTCAGCATATTTCTCTGTGTGAAGATAACACCTAGCCATACACTCAAGGATGTCTTGTCTTAATGATTTATTAGTTAGTGGTAAACTCTCTAAAATAAAAAAAAATTAGCTCTTATTTACCATGTTTACTGTTCTTAAAACGTTTGAAACAATATAACAAAATATAAGTCTTAATTTGTGTGTACTTATTGCATCAAAAAAACTACCTGTGATTCTTTTTGTATTGCTATCATCTGGGATATACTCATCTAGGCATGGAATCAGTATATACTCCAGTGTTCCAGCTAGGATTTAAAAAGGGCAGGGAGCCAACCCTGAAAAGGGCACTTTAGCCCGCTGATTGAAATCTCAAAAAGGGCACTTTCAGGCGCTGACTGATAATTAAATAAAAGCTAGTCATGCATTGTCTTTATTATTTCAACAGTTATACAAACATTTTATTATAGCCAAGTTAACTATTTAAGGTAGTATTGAATTTTTCTGTCACTGGCAATGAAAAATTTTGTAACAACATTTTCTGTTCTAAGCATACCTGTGATAAGGCCAGGATGCCAATGCAGATCTCTCTCCAAAACCAGGAGATTGAGGGGTCAATGCAGGAGTTTTTTGGGATGTTTGGGTTTGTTTTAATGGTAGAATATAGCACTTCTGTGCTTATTAATATGTTAAAATGAGTACAAACTATGTAACAGATCAAACATCCAACATATTTCAATAATTCACATGACACAGTCACCTACTTATGACATTGCACCATTAGTCTTCCTGGTGGATGATACAGGTTAAGCCTGAAGTCCAGTAAGTTTTTATTTCTTAGTAAAGTTGTTTGATGCTCATTTCTATTGGATGATAACCCATTGTTATTCTGTATTTAGTCCAGAGTTTTTTACAGATGGCAAATTGTTCTTTACAAATTAGTTGACTGACTGGGAGGTTTTTAACGTCCTTGACTACCTTTGTAGGTCTCGCACGGACGATACAAATTAGTTAATGAACTGATTTATTGATATGTATATTTTTAATCTTATTTCAATTGGTATATTAAATCTTTTAAATTTGCAACTATTCATACAATTTTAGTTAAATCCAATAAAAAAAAATCTATAAAGTGATGTAACTTTTCATTTCCAAAGAATTCATATATAAATTTCAATTAAAATTAACACCTAAATGTTTCTATTGGTATAAGTTCTACGCATTATAAGGGGACATAATTCAGCATATAAATTGCATAATTGAACCATTAGTTTTGACCTCATTTTCCCGTTTTCCACATTGATTTGTGAATATCAGGGTTTATATTCATTAAACTAACGGATCATTGTCTATTATATGTATGATACATGTTCTAAATTCCTTAACTGGTCTTTCACATTTCACTTTGACCACGTGTCAGTGTCAAACAACTTGACGATAATTAAATCATAGCCATGTTGCTGGAGGCTATTTGTTGACACCTGTCATTTTTGCCTGGTCATTGTAAAGAAATTACACAAACACAGTATATTAATTTCATTCAAATTAAGAGTTTGTTCACTATGAAACACCTTAATTAGCCTGTGTCAATACTCAGGTAATTATCACCAATGTAAACAGATCAATATTTAGTACGATGCATGCACATGACGATAATAAAGATATAAACTAAGAAATGGTCAGGGCGATGTAAAAGGGGAATAGGACAATGTAAAGGGGCATAAGGACAATGTAAAAAGGGCACAGGGCGGCATTTAGGAAAGGGCGGGCGGACCTCCCTGTGAAAACGATCTAGCTGGAACACTGTACTCATAGAGACACAACTTCACTTCATATATCAAGTTACTTGGACCACAGGCCATACAAACTGATTACAACAAACTTAATGTTATCTTTTAAGCATTACAACAAACTTAATGTTATCTTTTATGCATTACAACAAACTTAATGTTATCTTTTATGCATTACAACAAACTAAATGTTATCTTTTATGCATTACAACAAACTTAATGTTATCTTTTATGCATTACGACAAACTTAATGCTATCTTTTATGCATTACGACAAACTTAATATTATCTTTTATGCATTACAACAAACTTAATGTTATCTTTTATGCATTACTACAAACTTAATGCTATCTTTTATGCATTACGACAAACTTAATGTTATCTTTTAAGCATTACGACAAACTTAATGTTATCCTTTATGAATAACTTAGAAAGTCAGGACCATCATGTAAGCATGGAATTAGTTTTAACTCCTAAAGACACAACTGCAAAAATATCAAGAGGCTAGAACACCAGTACGCTGCTTGTGAAACATTAAACATGATAGCTTATGCATGATTGTAAAAATTTGTATTTTCCCAAGTTAAATTCTAATCTTTTCTCTGAATTATAGGAGGATTGGCTAGCCAAAAAACCGGTCTTACCCACCATTTCTTTTGAAATGCCTGTACCAAGTCAGGATCATTGTGGTCGACAATTTTGCCAGTGGTTTCCACCTGATTTCTCTTTTTGTCTCATGGATTTCGGCTCTTGACCACTCTGTTTGGTAATTTTGTTATATTTCCCCATTTATAATATGAGATATTTGTAAAATATATACCTAGTCCTTCTTTGTAGGAACTGATTGCCTCTGTATAATGTTTCTTATGGTAAAGATCATCTCCCCTAAATTTAAACATCACTCCTGCATTTTCTGGTTCTGGATTTATGTCATGGAACCACTGAAAGTGAATTAAAATATTAGTGTAAAGAAACAGGTTTGACATGCTGAGAGAGGATATAAGTGATGAAAATCAAATTGTTGTGATTGATGAAGATTTTCTCCACTTTATTTGGTGGAGATATGCAAATTTTTTTCTTAGAACATTAGTAAAAAAAAACGAACCTTAGGGTAGAACCAGAATCAGTTGTGAAGGAGGTTTGGAAGGCAACTCTATTTAAGTTTTATGGGTAGTTGTTATTTTAGATAGATAGTCAAAATAATGAAAGGAAATCATTTAATAAAATTTTATGCATGGAAGAGTCAAATAAAATTTGCTGTCAGACCCTCAAATATAATTGCAACAGCCCCAATCATATTTTATCACAAATCAAATCAAAGTATATGAAGAGCTAAAATCTTTTGAGAAAAGAGTTCAGTAAAAATTGAGAAAAACTGCATGAAATCACCAATTTACCTGTAGAGATGCTTGAATATATATAGATTCATGTAAATTTGTTTTAATATAATGAATGAGCAAAAGAAATTAAAAAAAATATTGATCTGAACTCATAAAAACCTCAATGTAATACATTTTTCATTTATTGAACACTACATGATAGAGTTTAGTCAGTAGCCTCTGCAAGATCTATTGTATCCTAATAGTTTAATTATATATCTTAATTTTTTTCTCTTGGTGGGGGTATAAAAATAAGTGGCGTTCCACCCCCTGGTGGGAATTTTTACTGGAATAGCCCTAATTAGGGCCATCTCTTTTTTTCAAAACATACATAAAGTACATTTGTACTACAGGTATCAAGAGACTCTCAGGAGCATGTATTGCTCACCTGGACCATGGCTCACATAGACAATGTTTAATGGTCTTCTTTTGGCTCAAATCGACTTTTAGGTATCAGGAGAGATCTTGGAATTTTCCCATAGATTTTAATGCTGAACTATGTCCACAGGTGGCAGCCATCTTGGAATCAAAGCTGACTTGCAAGACACATTTTTGCAAAGGACCTACATAGGTCTATTGTGACAGTACAGTTCTAATAAGCAAAGTTATCTTATGTCTGAGAAGATTTTTGAATGTTTTCCCAAAGGTCCAATTTTAAAATATTAGCCTGAGAGAAGAACTTTGAATGTTTTCCAAAGGATCCAATGTTATACTATGTTCCCCACTGTCAGCCAATCTGACTTGCAGGACTCATTTTTCAAAAGGGACCATCTAAGGTCCATTGTAACCATGTATTGTTCAAATAGGCCTAGTTTAGTTTGAGAGGAGAAGATCTTGGAATGTTTTCCCATAGGGTCAAATGTAAAACTATGTTCCCGGCTGGCAGCCAAGCTGACTTCCAGGACACAATTTTCAAACTAATGGGCATTATGACCTAGTATGGTACCAATTGGTCAACTACAAAATGTACATTCAGAGGAGAAGATGTTTCATATAGGGTCCATTATTAAGTTCCTTGCTGGTGGCCATCTTGGATGAGGTGAAGACTTGCCATACATATTTTATAGAGGACCACCCAAGGATAGTTGTAACCACAGTTAGTTTCAATTGGCCAAGTGGTTTCTGGAGAGGAGATCTTTGAATGAAAAGCTTAGGATGAACAGACCCCAAGTGATGGCAAAAGCTAACCCTGGCTTTAGCCAGTTGAGCTAAAAATATGATTGAAAACTGTCTAAATAAAACCCATTTGGGACGATTGTTTTGAAAATTATGTTTGGTTTACATTATATCCAGTTAACACAGGTTAGCAATAGGAAGTGGCATTAGGGATATTTCACCTTCTTTCAGGGCTGAATATAGGCTCCACTAAATGAGATTTGTTTGATAATCAAGTGTATATTTCACAAAATNAAATCCATTGGCTTACTACAGATTGGAAATTTTCTCAGGAGCACACTGAAACAAACCCCATCAAAATCCAACGATTAATAAAGTTTCTACAGTCAAAAATGTGAAAATACCCAATTTTACCCCTTTTTGGCCCCTTTTTCTAAAACGGGTGGGGCCACCAACTCAAAATTAAAACCTCTGTTTACGCGTGTGCCAATATACATCATACTAAAATTTCATAATGATCCGTCCACTAGAAGCAAAGTTACCCTGTCCACAGACGCCGACAACGCCGACGCCGACGACGCCAGCGCCATACCAATATACGACCGCAAAATTTTTGCGGTCGTATAAAAATGAGGAAGATGTGCAAAAAGAATCACCACACTTGTAATTAAGTCAACATCTGTGCAAACATGTAGAACTGGACAGAACTGACTATCTGATTTCCATACAACCTAGGGTATCATGTACAGACTATATTCCAAGTCTTAAAGTAATACATGTACTACTGGTCATGCTGGTAGGGGCTTCAGAAATTGCAACAAAGTAAATGTTACACTTCATTTGCTAGAGTCCACATTCCATTAAACAGAAATAAATACAAATCTGACATGACTGCATGACTATTAAGAGTATAGTGCAATTAATAATGAAGATGTTGCATACATTAAATTTAATCAATCCCTCCATTAGAATCAGAAAAGTATAATTGTAAACAAGATGTGTTTGTGAAACACTACATATGCCCACAGCACTAATTTTTTTACCTCTGTGACCTTGACCTTTAATCTGACCTAATTTTTGGGCGCATATTTATGTTCCTCTTGACTAGACCTATACACCTACCAAGTATGATAAATCTATCTTGAATAGTTCAAAAATTATAGCCAAGGTTAAAGTTTCTGATGCACAGACAGACAGACAGGCAGACAGGACAAAAACAATATGCCCCCGATCCTCGATCTGGGGGCATAAAAATTGCAGAAGAACTGATAGATGAATTGAAAGTGTTAGCAGTATTCACCAGGGGGTATACTGTGAAAGTATTATTGTTCGTCCGGTGCCAATTTTCGTGGATTTCCTGATTTGCTTAAACCAAGAAATTAAGTTCCCAATGAAACTCATTTTTTTCCATAGAGTTTATTGCATAGAATTCGCAACCAAGAATTTAAGGGCCCATGAAATAGCAATACTAATGAAAACCATGAAAATTGATGTCAATGAATAAAAGTACTTCCACAGTCAGGCCTCAAAGTAGCATTTTGACACAAGGAGCCAGCTGGCTCCTAAGCTACTAAACGTAGGAGCCAATCCAAAAACTTAGGAGCCAGTTAAAATATTTCAGCAGCCAATCATTACTTACTTGTCTAGATGTCACTTACTTAGAGGAATTTATTTTCCATGTTGAAAACCTAATAATTTACTGAAAGAGGAATAATATTAAAAGCACTGTACAGATTTTATTATTGACACTGTTTCCCCTTTGTTTATTTTGTATAATTACTCTGAATGTTCCTTCACTTGCAGTATCTGCACTTAGTGGTGTTGGCTGATTTATCATATTTCAATCAGGAAAATGACTTGAGCCACTATCGTGAAATTTCTGTAGATGTGAGTTCTGTACTGATGGTACTAGGAAGATAGCATGTATAGCTGTATCATTATACATTTAAAGCAGAGGCACCAATGTTTTCATCTTATTCATTTTTATTTACGGCTGAGCTATGACTTTCACGTTCAGAAATAGCTTCTTAAGAGTTTGTTGCTGTTTCATTTTTAAGGGGATGCTAGGTGAAAGGGTGTGAAACTTGTGTTACATTAACAAGTTTTATCTGGGTATTTTTGGAAAAAAGTTTGGGTCATTTTTGGGAATTTTCAATCAGTCCAACCATCAGTTTGGCAAAATCATTTTACTCTCAGAAGCAAAATATATTATAGTTTGAAGAATAAAATTTTAGAAACATTAGTTCCAACAGTTTTCCACCAATTATAAATTCAGTTCACAGGACAAAAAAAAATAACACATTTGAACATTTTGGAAAGTTATTTCATTTTTCACTATTTTCTGTATATTTCTACAAACCCTTCAAAAATTTTTTTCGCTACACTTCAGAATAATCTATGTGTTTGATTTGCCCCCAAAGAAATAAAACAATGGGAGATAACCGACTTCCTGTCATATCTGTTTACTTCCTGACAAAACATGTCTAGGATGTTTCTATTAAAGGGAAAATTCGCGATTTTTTACATGTTGGCTTATTTTGTTCCTTGTAATCAAAAATGGATATATTTCAAGTTTTATTAAAAAATTCGAAAAAATAAAGAAGTTATAAAAGAATTTCTATAATTTATTTTGACTGTAATTGTAGGTTGTGACGTCAAAACCTACTACTGAATCATGGGAAATATCTTTAAAAGTCTGCATCGATATAGACCAGTTTACGTAATTTAAATCGCACTGATGATTTTTGATGTGACCAATAATCAAAAAATAAAAAGGATGTAAATGAACCTCAAAGGAATTTAAATAAAAAATCATTTTGTCTTTATGAATTTATACGATTGAAATGATTTAACTGAAAGCGCAAATCCTAATTTTGTATATTAAAGGATACATTATATCATTTTGAAATACTTAGCTATTTATATTACATAAAAGTTTTTTTTATTTTCTCTTTTTAACTTTTGCGTTACTCTTCAATATCAATCGTTCAATGATTAATTTTTGACATTGACAAGCGGCAAGCAATCTTTGATGTCCATGATCTCTCGCACAAAAGTGACACAGATTTTAACACCTGTGTCCCCTCAGGTGTTGCGTAATAATTTCTAAGCCAATTTGCAAATCTTTACATGATTACCTGTGCCGATGATTGGCGGAAATTACATTAATAGAAACAATATACTGAGGCTATAATTGCACGTTTGGTGGTAGACAATATTGGATGGAATTTGAAAACATACTTTATAAAAATCGATCTTCTCTTTTTTTTCAAAATATAAAAAAAATGTGTCATTCAGATATCAGACTTCATAAGAGATAAGTAAAATATTGAAAAGAAGAGGGCTAATAATTGACAGTGATGAGTCAAGATATTCTAATTAAAAAATAAGTAGAACTATATAAAGTTCGCCCAATGTGTTACAAAAGGGGAAATCTAATAAATGTTATAGGGTTTTTGTTTTTGTTTTTTTTAAGAATAGAAATCAAATTCAAAATTTATTGCGTTACTATTCAAATGGAAAAAATACAAGCATATATATAGACATCATTCACCATGTCGCATAATCTTGAATATACATACATTTATAAAATCGGTGAGCCCAAGAGTCGTATCGTATAAAAATAATTTGCTTAGACTTTTATTTACTATTGGTTTTAGGCACCTAAACTCTATTTCATTTAAAAAATGCTTTTTATCTTGAATGAATTCTCATTACTAAATCTGTAATGTATTGTAAAATTTTTATTATTGATCTCAGAAAATTTACATCGACACAAAACCGACAAAAATATTTCTTGCTAATTACCTGACACTGAATACGTATCTAAAATATTAGTATAGTTTGTTTCTTATGCATACACCCGTATTCAACCCTTCCTGGTTAACAAATACTGTAATTTTGTGTTTTTGTACTTCCACACATGCAAATTGTATTATTTATTTATTATATATATTTATCTTCTCTGCAACTAAGCTTAGTTCACGACAATAAAGATATTCATATTCATATTCATTAACAAATATCGTGTTTGTAAAGTCGCAGAAAGAAAAGAATACGAGAAATACACAAAATGCTTTAAAAATGTAAGGGATACAAGAAAAGAACGTGTTAATGATATAGACCATAAAAAAGTAATGTTTTTTTCTGTGAAATACATGCCATGTACTAATGATAGTGTACTAGTGTACTAAGCACTGCTCGCTATAGTTGAAAAGTATTTGGGCTGTCATCAGAACATTTAGATAAATTGGCAGAGTTTGTGCCTTTCCTGGGTACATCTATTTCCTTTTAAGATTCGAAACTAGAGATGCTTTTTTTCCTTCTTTTTTTTAATTGCATGCCTCCGAGGTTAGTTACATTGATGGATAAACATGAAATATTACTTTCGCTTATGAATCGGAATTTATCCGACTGTATGCAAGTTTTGTATTAGTGTTTGGATGAGAGAGAGAGGGGGGACCAGAGTATAAACCACGCTAATACTCCCTGTCATGGTCACAGGTAAGTACATGTTTGTTGATTGGGGGTAATAAACACGTTTGTTGTTTTGTTGGACAACAACAATCTGTCAAAAATTTACCTGTCGGTGTGTCTTATTATGACGGCTAATATTATTTCAATTATTTGTAGAGCAGTCTGCTCGTCAGAACATATATTTATTATATCCATGGTAAGAATTTCGCATTGCACATTTTTTTTTTATATTTTCAAACATTTTTTTAAAATAAAATGTTGGTTTTGTACCTAGATGTGATCAAAATATTTGAACAAAACCAGGAAAAGTATATAATACGCTTTTGTCATACAGTCATTTAGTTAGACAACTGATAAAGAATGTACATGATGGCAACGGTAGGTCACCGTTATTTGGTAACTCTAAGGTCATTAGACATATCTTGACAATTTTTATCGAGAGGATGGCAAAATGGCGACCCGCACAACGAAGTCAATCTCATCGAAATATCAATTTCATGCATTTATCCTTCGGAATAAAACATTAATATAGATATATACTGGTTCATTTATACAAATGGAAAATAATATCAAATTTTATTTTTTTGGCGAATTTTCCCTTTAATAAAAGCAGAGGGAGTGTGAATTTTATTACAGTGTCACTCCCACAAATGTTGTTACTTGGAAACTTCAAACAATTAGGAATTTGTTGCAACAAATCAGGAAAAAATAGGAGTTTTGTCAATGGGAATGGGTCCGAAATAGCAGACCCCACAGAATGCTACAAACACTCTTGATCTTTCTTAATTATTTTCAAGCAAATGCCAGCAAATGTTTTATACGAATTATATTCCATGACAATAGATAGTGATTAAAAAGAATTTAATATATATCCGATTTTTCTGATCGACTTACAATTTTTGCGACCTATTGGCAAATTTAAGGCGCAAAATCGAAATTTCAGGTGCCATGGCGCAAAGTTGAGCCCTTACAGTAATAAATAAATAAAATACTTGTGCAACTGGGGTCACAGTTTATTTAGTTGTAAAGATTCTGGATCAGCTTAAAGAGTTACATTATAAGTTTAAACTGATTTCCCTCTGTATCTTATATAAGGCATAACTCACAAAATCGTAACAAAATTTAGCATTATATGACTTCTTCCTATCATTACTGGACTGCTTCTTGGTGTTAAAATCTTCATCGTCAAAGTCTAAACCTAGATCCATTCTTCAAAGCCTGAAAATAAATTCATGCAATTGTGATAAATATGTTCCAAAGTATAAAGAATATATCAAAATCACTGGACCAAGAAAGTAAGATCAAGATTACTTGACAGGTGTCAGACTGAAGAGCTATGTCCAGTACAATATGTTATATCAACATCAACAATTGTCGACATCAATGGATTAAGAAAGCATTTATGTTTGTCATGATGTCATTATCGGCACTAATTTTTCAACATATATTCATACCTGCCAACCTCTGAAACCTTCAATGAGGGAGATCTCCCCCTCAGCTATAACAGATGAGGGGGAGATTTTGCGCGAACGACATTTTCAGCCCAAATACATGACATGTGCACTGTATACATCTACAAACACCAATAAGAACTAATGATAAATATACTTTATTTCTTCAGTTCATTATTATATTCCACACAAGCTGATTTTGCCCTTTTCAGTACATCTGAGTCTGGACAATACTCATGACACTCCATATTTTGGTTTTGTTTGCCACAGAGAAGTGAGCATATAGTGTCATTTGCCAAGTCTGACCTATGTTCAGTTTGAATTTTTTTTTTAGCATTGAGAAAATACGCTCACTATCTGCATTACTGCCTTATTGTGTGTCTCACACTTAACATGCCTTTTGACGTCGTAAAGACCGCCAGATGCAACCGAAAAATTGACGGAGCATAATGTGCACAGTGCAGTTTCATTGCCAAGATGACTCGCTCGTAAAAATTGGAAATCTTTCGTCCAGTCTGATTGGAACTTGCAGCTATATTTCTTTTTTTTTCACACTGCCCGCTGGGCCAGACAAGGACCTCTTTCTTGTTGGAGTTGACATGACAGAAATGATTTTCGATTACTTATAAATAGATCATGAAAAGTACTCACCAAAGTTTTCAAATTGTTCATTGTTTGTTTACGTCTTATTGAGATTAGTGAAAAGTCCCGAGAGATACGAATGCGGGTCATTGCGGGTTAAAATATCGGAATGCGGGAGATTCTAACTCCCGCGCGGGGTCGGACGCGAAAGCGGGAGATTTCAGGAATTTCGTCGTTTGTGCGGGAGTCTCCCGCACAAAACGGGAGGGTTGGCAGGTATGTATATTCTTCCTCTAATAAGTGGACATCGCAATTTTGACAATTATTGGTATGACAATGTCAACATCATTTCTATCTCTTACATGTTGTTAACATCCCCGACATTGTGGACATCACAATGTTGGCGATATCAGTCTGACATTGTCTAAATCATTTCTGCTTCTTCCATGTTACCAACACCGCAGACATTGTCGACATTGCAATGTTGGCAATGTCGGTACGACATTGTCTACATCGTTTCTACCTGTTAGATGTTGTCAACATCGCCAGCATTGTCAACTTTGCAATATGGACGATATTGGTATGACATTGTCTACATCCTTTCTACCCTTTTTAAATGTTGCCAACATCGCCAGTATTTTCTACATTGCAATGTTAACGATATCGGCACTAATTGTCGACATGGTTTCTTCCTCTAATATATGATCATGAGATTGTGGACATATCAATGATGACCATTTTAGGACATTATTGAAATCTTAACTCTTGCTTATATTTTATCAACATGGCCAGCATAGCTATATTTAAAATAATGGTACGACACTGTCTACTTCATTTATTCTACTTGTATTAAGTCGACATCACCCACATTGTCGACATCTGATATTCAACGATTCTGCACAATGGACTGCACAAAACTGGAATAGCATTTTTTATCCATGGGTACTGCAGAACTGTGATAGCAATAATAAATTTTATTTTAATAAAGGAGAATGCAAAAGTCCATTTATTGTTTTATTGATATTTGTACAAACCCTTAATTACAACATTTATGCATCTGTCCAAAAATGGACACATATGTTCAAAAATATACCTGAAATTAATATTTATCTTCCTTTGATTTCCTGCAGAAAGGCGAAGAAGACAATGAAGAATGATATATTGACGACATTACTACAATTGTGATGTCGATGTTGACATCTATTAAAAAAAAAAACCATTGTGAAGACATTGTTGACATCATGTACACTGTTGACATTGATAAAGGACCTTGTAGTCAATAGAGAAACGCAGACCTGTTGTAGTGTCACGTTTTCCAACGCCAAATGACGCTGTTATGCTCACCCTTTTCAATGTCACGCATTTTAAATTTTTGAGAAAAATAGATTTCATATACCTTTTCATAATAAGAAAGTCAGAAATAAGGGGTTGTTCTGCACATTCTTTTATACTACTGGTTCAATTTCTACTAAAGGCCTTGAAGTAAAACAACATTGACAAAGGAAAAAGGCGCCGCTTTAGACCTTCAAGAGTTTTCGGCGAGTTCAGAATTCCCTCAAACATAGTTTAAATAGTAAAGTAAATGACCTATTGTTGTAAACAATTTTATGTGGGTACATGTACATAATCCAATAAAATATAGGGAAGCGAAATAAGTGTGGACAGGGAGAGCAGGACAACTCGCCCCACTGCAAACTCGTCCCCATTTTCACCAACCCTTTTCAGTCGTACAGTCTTTGGTCAAAAGTATTTTTCCTGTGCATTTCATATTAGAACGGTCTTCAATAGGAAAATTCTGTGGAGCCTATTTTTTGTCCGATTTTCATAAAAAAGGAAAAAATTGAAGTATTTTTTACAGATTTTGCCATAGTTTTCGGAGCTCTACATTTGCTAATTATTTAAAGACATAGTGAAATGCTTTACATATTTTCACTTTGTATTTCAACCAAAAATGAGATTGTGAGACATTTCATAAGTGATTAACCAAAAATTATGATGAGATATAAACAAAGAAAATAGATCAACAGTATCAGCAATAAACCCAACAGAAGCCTAGGATTCCTACATTGAAACCTACACATAGGCTCTAAATCCATCAAACAACAGGCATATAAAAGTTTAGTAAGACCCCAAATGCAACAACAGTATGGGACCCTTACCAACAGAACCATAAAGACAAAATTGAATAAGTGCAAAGAAGACTGCAGCACGATATGTTACAGGAAGATATAGAAATAGATCAAGTGTAAGTGAAATGATAGAAGAACTTGGTTGGAAAAGCATGGAAACAAGAAGAAAAGAAGAAAAGAGGCAAGACTAATCATGTTTTAGAAAATCGTAAATGATCTGATAGCCATAGACAAATCAAAACTACATGCAAAAACCAACAAGGAGCACCAGACTTTCCTGTACACATGGATATCAAATACAACAGGCAACAAAAGATTGTAGAAAATGGTCCTTCTTTATCAACACTGTGAAGGACTGGAACAAATTACCACCAGACATAGCCGGAGCAGAGTCACTTGAGTCCTTCAAAGCTCAAGTGACAAGTACCAGCTAGAAACAAGCAGCTGGTTTTATCCAGTTTTTAATCATTTGCGCACACCAGTCAGGGTATTCAAAGTGTTGAATGTGGACAGTATTGGAAGAAGAATAAGAAGAAGAAGAAGAAGATGTCACTTTGAATTTTTCAAAACAAATTTCATTGAAATCCACCAAGAAATGGCTTGAAAACATTTTTTTAAAAGCTGTGATTTTCATGAAATATACAATAAAAATTGAATTTTCCAATACTTTTGACGTAAGACTGTATTTGTTCCACTTACAAACTTGCAAAGGTACAACTGATATGTTTTTTCTTTCAGAACAAATATCTATTACAAGCGAGAACCACATAAAATAAAATAAAAATCAATTTAAGTCTCTAAAACCTAGTTTTTCTCTTTTTCAATTCATTTTAATTAAGTTACTTAATTGGAGTTCAGCGTTTCTTATTGAATTGAAGTTAATTGATGTTTTAAATTTTTTCTTCTTTTTTTATTTTGTTTTTTATTTTGTTTTTATTTATTTTTTTTGCGCCTGCTATAAAAATCATTTGCAATTTCAACGATTCCATTAGGAAAAATATTACTAATATGGCAGATCCTGTAACACACTTTACATCTGTAGTTTTCCTCTCAGTCAATATGGTTAAGGTTTGGATGTTCGGACTCACGCAATTTTATTTATTTTTACATTTGATACAAATTATAAAATTATATAAATTTTTTAAGTCTGCAAGCTTCGGGAAATAACCGGAGACAACAAATTTCATAATAAAAACTTGCTTTGAAAATACATTGAAAAACGTAACTAAGTTTCCCCAATAGTGCCCAAAGAGACAAACAAACAAAAAAATGATTGACACGACATCTTACTATTCGTGATTAAACTATGGTATTTTCAAGTTACACAAAAGCTTCAAGGATATTAGCACTGTCAACAGAGATAAAAAGTGTAGACAGATATATAGAGCATGAATGTCCCGTTTGGTAAAAGAATACAGAATTAACTATGAAAACAATTAGAGAACATTAACAGGAAAGGCCTGTGTTTCTGTTTTGATATGTCTAACACACCAGACAGAGAAGACAATTTAAACTAGAAGTACTGTGGTCCGCTGGGCCACAAATGAATACCCCCGCTTCCAAAGTGTAATACAATTCTTTAAACAGTTGCCCAAACCAAATTTGAATTTGCCCCACTCATACAAGCCAAGAAAACATGAAGTGGTAATACATCATTAGTTTAGTTATAGTTATCATCAAAGAATCAGCAAACAGGAAGTGCATGCACAACAGACCTGTAAATGGCTTACACATTAAAACCCATTTTTATAAAGCTCCAGTCCAAATTTGAAATCATTTCTACCTATAGAAGCCAAATAAACTGTTACGAAAAATTCTCACCAATAAAGGGTTATAGTAAAACTTCAACATATAAGCAAACAGGAAAAGGTAATACGGCAGACCTCAAATTAACTTATAGGTAACAACTCATTTTTATAAAGCCCCAGACCAAATTTGAAATCATTCCCACCCATACAATCAAGTAAACTGCGGCGAAAATTTCTCATCCATAGTGTGTTATAGTAACACACAACATATCGGTAAACAGGAAGTAGAGACACTACAGATCCGAAAATAGCTTACACGTTACAACTCATCATATTCAAGCTTCTGACTAAATATAAAATCATTCAAACATATACAAGCTGAAAAAACTGTGACGAAAATCTCTCATCCATAGTGTGTTATATTAAAACTTCAACATATCGGCAAACAGGAAGTAGCAACACAACAGCCCCAAAAATATGTTACACGTTACAACTCATCATAATTAAGCTTCTGACCAAATATGATATCATTCCAACATATGCAAACTGAGAAACCTGTGACGAAAATTTTTCATCCATAGTGTGTTATAGTAAAACTTCAACATATCGGCAAACAGGAAGTAGCAATACAACAGACCCGACAATAGCTTAAACGTTACAACTCATAATAATCAAACTTCTGACCAAATATGAAATCATTCCAACATAAACATGCTGAGAAAACTGTGACGAAAATTTTGCACCCATAGTGTGTTATAGTAAAACTTCAACATATCGGTAAACAGGAAGTAGCAATACAACAGACCCGACAATAGCTTACACGTTACAACTCATAATAATCAAGCTTCTGACCAAATATGAAATCATTCCAACATATACAAGCTGAGAAAACTGTGACGAAAATTTTGCATCCATAGTGTGTTATAGTAAAACTTCAACATATCGGCAAACAGGAAGTAGCAACACGACAGACCCAAAATTAGCTTACACGTTACAACTCATCATAATCAAGCTTCTGACCAAATATGATATCATTCCAACATACACAAGCTGAGAAAACTGTGACCAAAAATGTGCGACGGACGGACAGACGAACGGACGGACAGACGAACGGACGGACAGACGGACACGGCCATCACTATATACCCGCCGCTTTTTCAAAGCGGGGGTATAATTATCATTCTTCTTATATGTCTTTGAACTGAAGAAATAACACCAACAGAACTTTTAAAAGTTCAATCAAAAGCTATCAAAAGTGCAAAACACTGACAACTAGAGCTACCGGATCGGAGATGGACAAGTAATAGTCACCTCAATGTTAAACCATCTACAGTATAACACTGACAACTAGAGCTACCGGATCGGAGATGGACAGGTAATAGTCACCTCA
>MJUU01009965.1:332961-354616 GCA_002080025.1 Modiolus philippinarum | reverse complement strand
TTATACGTTCCAACTCTGATTGGTTGAATTGGTGGTTTGATACCTTTAGTATTTATAGACTTTTTACAGTGTAAACTGTATTTTTCTTTTAGGTAATAATTAGTAATCAATAATCAGTTTAAGTGTTTTTCTGTGACTAAAAAGTAATTTATTAGTAAATTATTTGAAATTTGTAGTTTGAAAGGAAAATAAGTAATTCAAAATTACTAAGTAAATGTTTCCTAAGTGTTAAGTAAAAATACAGTACATGTAAAAGACCCATCAACCAAATAATACATACCTTTCATATTGCATGGTAACCGAGCTGGTGCCGGTGAAATGGGAAAATTTGGTCATCTGCAATCGGGTTCCTTAATCGTCATTAATTTTCAAAGTTGTCAATAGATTGTGAGACTTGAGTTTTGGTATATTGCTATTCCCTTTACTTTACCCCTTGCTCATCACGCAGAATCCAAACACTCGTACATTGCTTGGATGAACATATAATAAACGTAACGTATCGTAAATGGTTAGTAAATATAAGTAATTGTTTTACTTGAAAAAAGGTAAATAAGACATTACTTAGTAATTCGTTAGTAATAATAAGTTATAATAAGTAATCTTAAGTAATTGCTCAAGTAATTCGAAGCATTTATTTTACTTGAAATAAGTAATAAGTAATTACTTAGTAATCACTAAGAAATAGTGTAATTACTAAGAAATTGTAAGTAATTGTCAGTAATAAGTAAGTAATTATCAGTAATTGCTCAAGTAATTTTAAGTATTTCTATTACTTGAAATAAGTAATACGAAATTACTTAGTAATTTTTTTATGAGTGCGCGGCTAAAAATCGACCCGCGGATCAATTTACCGTCTTTGATAAATCGTCTAAGAAAGGTGAAAGCTGTGGCCACTTGTTAAAATGAAAAAAAAAAAATATATATATATAAAGAAAAATAATCTGTCTTTCTCATGATTTTATGGAAAAGTTTACTCATAAATGTTCCAATTTAATATTCATTTTCATAGTTGGACAAATTTAGGCATTTACAATCGAGTTCACCGTTATCTTACGCAACGAAACATATCTTTTAACCAGTGACGCCCAACTCAGATACAAATCACATTTTATCATAACTTTATACAGATTTTTGGAGATATTTGTTTCTAATACTCATCAAACCAGAAAAAGTTTTAACTAATAGGCAAAATGTTTTCCTGACAGGCTGTTATTTGTTAACGGATATAAACATTGACCTTTTCTTTTTGATTTTATGAGACTTAAATTTCGGTTGTGTTTATATAAACAGTAAGAAATATCCAATTATATCTCTCCACTTCTGTGAACAAATATACATGTAGCATTTTGTGTGTTTGTATGTGTGTTTGAAATGTACAAACAAAACTTTATTAATATTAACAAAGGCTTTGAGGAAGTGTGACAAAAATTATAACACCTTTCCACTGTAAAATAAAAAAAGAAAGTTCATAAACTTTCTGCTGTCCAACTCTTTCGTCGGGCTACTTAATGACAAATATTTCTTGGAATAAATTGCCCGATTTTACTTTTTTCTCATTGACCGCTCCCGACATGTGTTGCTTCAATGACATATTTTAGCTGCGATCGATGTTGCTCAACATTTTTATTCTCTTCTTGTAACCCTGGTGCTTTCAGCTGGATAACCCTGAGCATCGCCCAAGTTGGCACTCCATGGCGGGTGGGGAGCAAGGGAGTGACCTTGATATAATATTTGTCAAGAATACCGCTTAAGTGCACGCTAAGGGCCTTCTTGATCTCTCTTGAGGGGGTGAATATTGTTCACCTCTAGTTGAAGACCTTCAGGCGACATCAAGATGACAGAAAAAAGGCCTGTCCTTGATAAACTGGAGTTTTCTATGTATCGTGTGCGTTTTTGTCACATGTACATTCACTCCATAAACACGGTCATTTAATTCCTTTAAAAAAGGCGTTTAGTCTAGTATAAATCATGGTTGTTTTAGTTTAGTTTTTTCTGAGAAAGCTGTACCATTTATTTATGTTTATTCAACTAATGTTTTTGTCTTCGTTTTTTTTATTCAGTTTTGTTTTTATTTTTATTATTTTTTTGTTCTGTTTTGTTTCTATTTGTTAAACTTGTCTTAATTATACCCCCCGCAAACAAAGTTTGGGGGATATATAGGAATCATCCTGTCTGTCTGTCTGTCCGTCCGTCTGTCTGTCCGTCTGTCCTCACTTCTCGTAAGCGCAACTTCTCTTAAACCACTTGAAGGATTTTGATGAAACTTTACACAAAGGAAGGCCACTATATGGAGATGAGCATGAAGGAATGTAATTATTGTCCGAAACCAGGAAGGGGAGATAATTTGACTTTGACTTTTCGTTGATTCCCTATTTATGGGTTACCTCGTAAGCGCAACTCCTCTTAAACCACTCGAAGGATATTGATGAAACTTTACACATAGAAAAGACACTATATGGAGGTGAGCCTGAAGGAATATAATTATTGTCCAAAACCAGGAAGAGGAGATAATTGGACTTTGACTTTTCGTTGATTCCCTATTTATGGGTTACCTTGTAAGCGCAACTCCTCTTAAACCACTTGAAGTATTTTGATGAAACTTTACACAAAGGAAGTACACTATATGGAGATGTGCATGAAGGAATATAATTATTGTCTGAAACCAGGAAGGGGAGACAATCCAACTTTGACTTTTCGTTGATTCCCTATTTATGGGTTACCTCGTAAGCGCAACTCCCTATAAACCACTAGAAGGATTTTGATGAAACTTTACACAAAGGAAGGACACTAATATGGAGATGTGCATGAAGGAATATAATTATTGTCCAAAACCAGGAAGGGGAGATAATTGGACTTTGACTTTTCGTTTATTCCCCATGTATGGGTTACCTCGTAAGCGCAACTCTCCTTAAACCACTTGAAGGAATTTAATAAAACTTTACACAAAGTGAGAAGACTATATGGAGATGTGCATGCATTAATATAATTATTGTCAGAAACCAGGAAGGGGAGATAATTTGACTTTGAGCTTTCATTGATTCCCTATGTATTGGTTACCTAGTATGCACAACTCCTCTTAATCCACTTGAAGGATTTTGATGAAACTTTAGACAAAGGAAGAACATTATATGTAGATGTGTAAAAATATCAAATAGGCTGAAAAAGGTGAATTTTATATTTGTCTGATTTAGACGGAGTGTTTTCATGGGAACCCTTGTGAAAAGTTCTTTCTCGAAGATTATATCATTGTGTCCATACTTGTATTGTGTCCACATTTGTACTGTGTCCTAACCTGTAATGTGTCCACACCAACTTAATTTTGCATTTACCATTCGATTCAGGGTTCAATGAGCGGGGGGTATATTTGGCTGCCATTCGGCAACAGCTCCTGTTTACCTTTTGTTTTTGTTTAATTGTATTGTTTTATTTTGTTTTGTTTTGTTTTTTGTTTTTGCTTTCGTTTTTATTTTTGGGGGGATTGCTTATTCCTTGAACATTTATACAGCTAAAAAATTCGTAGAAGGGTTCGAAAATCCTGTAAAACTACCGAGTCTAGCGTTTTTTCCCAATTAAAGACAATATAAATATTATATTTTCACGTACGCTTCATAAAGATGAAAATTCTGTGTATATTAGTGGTTTAATATAAAATTCAAAACCATGATCTATGACTGTAAAAGGGTACATACGACGCTAACGCACCCCTTGAATTCACACCTGCACACTTTTGCCATATATAAGAGTCACCTAATGTTGCTTCAACGCTAACATCTTGATACATGTTAGGATGATCTAAAGAATACACTTTTGCCCATGAATGACTAACGCTTGCTTTTGTTAACTTCCATTGCAAGAAATTGGTCACGAAGTGTTGATGTCAATAGTAATACCACTATACAGCTACAATACTGACATACATTTTTGGAAAATATTAAATTTATAGACTTTCCACACATAGACATTGAGAAACGAGCGATACAACAAAAACTTACATTCCTTTTCCATAATCATACTGTGGTCTACTTTTTCAACCCGTACACACGTGCCACAACGGTATTGATTAAATGTTGCATGTATAAAAAATAGTAACTTCGGTAATTTGTTATGAAATAAACACATGATCAAATTTCGTGAAATCCTTTGTCTAACAATAAATTTCCAAATGAATACCGAAGCAAGAGCCAAAAATCATATATCCAGAATGCATGGCAATATAAGGATTACAGACAGACATAGAACGCAAATGACGAAGACGAAACAAACATTACATAAAACAAACGCCACAATAAATAGGCAGTAACAGTGTGAACCACTTGAAAAACAGGAGTGTCAATAGGTGCTCCGGAAGGGTAAACATGACCTGCTTCACATGTGACACCCATCCCACTGCGAGTGTTGTCTCCCCTTTATTCACCTTGACAACAAATTTTCTAACATGTTTCTTTTTGACATATTTTTCTATTTTTTCATAATCGACTTGATAATCCTGATCATTACCATTGCTAAGTAGCTTCTAAGATCATAGTAATTTTGCTCTGTTGACGAAATCGACGTACACATTATATGCACGACAGTAGTGAATGAACTGTGAAATGTAACTCCATATGCTGGAGATGTGGGTATATTACTGCTCAAAAATGGGAAGTTCACAATTGGAAAGTCAAAATCATCACGTTTGTTAAAAGTTTGGATTTCAACTGACCCAACTTGTCGATATAAAGGTAATGTTCCAGGTATGATGCTAATGTTGGTGTATCAGTTGTTTCTTTAATGTCCAGTTCATTTGGATAGATGAGATGTTGATAATCCTAAAATCGCGGATTGTTTAAGATAAAACATCATCTATGTAAAGGAAACTGGGCTAGATTTTTCTCTTTCTTCTGGACAAGCTCTTGTCTTGTATGAATCTAGCTTCAATATATGCCAGAAGTGGCGCACAATTAGTCCCCATAGGTATTCCAATTGTCTGTTGGAAAACGTGTCCTCCAAATACGACAAATTTATTGTCAATTAAAAATTCCAGCATGGCAATCACATCCTCCTCATTATACTTTTTGTTTGAATCAAATAAATAACACATATTTTTCTAACCATGTATCTATCCCAAAGTTACATTTTCTTGTCGATCACAACCTTTCAATAATAATAATAATAATAATAATAAAAAACCCAATTGTCTCTCCTATATTCACCTTGACAACAAATTTTCTAAAATGTATCTTTTTTGACATATTTTTCTATTTTTTCATAATCGACTCTAATTTTTTAAGAAAGGCCCATCAAATGATTACATGCGATTTCTCGCACAAGAAGATTTAGATTTTTTTTGCGATTTTTTCTTCTCGTCGACTAAATGCAAAATATTGTCTTACAGATCAACATAACAACCACTTTATCTCTTATCTAATAATAAAAATTTTAAACCTGGCGTCTTCTCTAATAGCAAACCTGCTCGAAAAATTAAAAACTACCTTTCCTAAAATGTAATAGTTCCAAGTGTTCACGATATCTCGTAGTTTAAACAGCATTCACAACACGTTTATGGTTGAGATACAGAAGAGTTCCTAATCTAAATGATAGATAATTATCATCAACCGGGTATCTGACTGGATACACTTCTTCTTGAAAGAAATTTCTCTTATGCATATATTCAAATTTTTGCTTTTTTTGTTTTTTGTTTTATCTTTTCTAAATGAAAAAATACGGCAATAGAGTATACAAGGAACAAGCAGAAGATAACATAAATCTTGCCCCAGAGACTAGGCAAAGGCAAGAACACCAGAAAGCGGAAAACGAAAGACATTGCACACCCACAAAACACACCAACATTACAGATGCAGCACTCAACTGCTGAAAAATTAACCATGATCTACTGCTCGCATGACAACTAAAAGTGCGGTCTTAAACTAGCGTTGATTTTTTCAGTTAAGAAATAACTCTGGATTTACTGAAATATGTATTCTCATATGTTTATTTAGAAATAGTTCATGGCCGCTGGTGGTTTGTTGGAGATTTATGTATTTGTGCCCATAGAGGGTATAGCAGTATGCGAGGTTTGAATGAAACGATTAATGGGCACCCATATTAAAATTGCCTACAAAACAACAGACGAATATGAATGTTTCTTATATTTAGTGATTGAGTTGGACTTATGGTGTACAATACAACTACAGCCATTATATAGGTTTTGCTCACGTCTGTGCACACAAAATACACTGCACGAAATCATGCGTTTAAATAATTTCATAAAAAAAAATATATTTCTAGTTGAAAATTTAATGTTTGATTTACTCAATATTAATTTTAAATTTTAGTCAAATTTAAGTTGCGATGTTAAACTTAAAATTTGGGTGCCTTTAATTTAGATTTAGTCGTAATTAAATTTGAACTCTAAAAATAAAATAATATGTATTCAAATTTGTAATTTATAGACATTTAATCTGAATTTACTGGTGATTATTTCTGTAATTTATTTGAGGAATAATACATTTTTAAATTTAGAGTTTCTTGACATTTAATTTTTATTTAATATCTATTAAACTTATAATTTATTGGGAGGAATAATGCTAGTTTTAAATGCGTAATTTATAAACATTTAATTCAAACTTATTGGTTATTAAATATGTGATTTATTAAAACAATAACACATCTTGAAATTTGTGATTTATTTCGCTTAAATGCAGTATTTTTGTTCGAAACTAGAATTTAATTACCAGGGGTGGTGTTCTCGAAAGTATCCTAAGACATATCTTATGAACAAGTTTAGGATGGACTTCGGATCATCTTACGACATTCATAAGTTGTGTTTCGAAGCTCTCTCAGACGCATCTTATGTTATAATGTCCTAAACATATCTTAAGTGGTATATTTCAATTTTCTATATTAAGTTTTTACAAAATGTTGATCAAAGACAAAAACATTTTATTAAATTGTTGATCAATTTTATCTACTTACATGTATATAATGAAGCGTATGATTTCAAGTCTAAATGTAAAATATTATCGAAAAGGCATTTTAATTTACAGTTTGTTTTGAAATGACAACCCCCATAAGCATTAATAGTAATAGTTTCGTGAACAATGAGTTTAAAGTTTATAATCGTGCAAAGTTTCTTAAGTTAATGATCATCTCTTATAAAAATATTGAACAAAATGCGAAATAAAAGGTTAAGATTGAGATAGGACGATCTTAAGACACCTACCTAGGTGTCCTAAAGTTAAGACGAAAAATGCGAAATATCATAAGTTAGGAGAGCTTCGAGAACACAACGACTTAGGACTAACGGACGTGTCATAAGATGGTCTTAGGACACGTCCTATCCCTAAGATATCTTCGAGAACACCACGACCCCAGATTTTATTTAATCCAAAAACTTCAAATATACAATAAGTTAAAAGAAAATTATGCTGAATCTTTACAAAAGGTATTTTAAATTGATCACTACCACTGCCAATTTGTATATAACATCATGATACAGTTCGTTATCATCATGCAGAATTTCGATACTTTTATGATCAACTGTGTACGTATTTCAACCCCGCTCAAGTTGTGCATGGTAAATGTACACCACAAGATGAAATACACGAACCATTCTTACTTATGTGTATGTTTAGCTTGAATCTCCTCCTCGAATTTTCAACCAGTTTGTTTTTTTTTTAAATAAAATTTAACTGCGATCAGAAAACAACATCACAACTGTGGCAGTCATAAGTTGCTTTATTTTTTCAATCTCTATTGGTTATCTTCCTTACACGGGACACATCAAGTCAAAATTTTATAAAAAATGCAACTGTATGTGAAACATTTTCTCTTAACACATTATTGCTATAGGTCCCATCATAACTGATTTTTTTTATTTTAATATAGACACAACAATATGTTTTCACAACAAAACTTGAAGTCTGAGCCTTGGGGAGTATCAATAGTCCATATCCTTTTATTTTTTTAATTTAATATCCTGCATCCTTAAAACCACTCTCCGAAAAGTAATTCAAGCCAATAATCCATGTAAAATGTTCTCGGTTTTCCCTAAATTAGAGAGAAAATGTTTTAAATTAAATACGTGTCCAAAACCAATCCAGGCAAAATTATGTGCATGCTCTGTATCAATTGATGTTTAGTTGATGGGGTTTGATTCTTTAGAAATATTTTATTTCTAATGGTAATAATATACAGAAAGGAAATTTTTGAAATTGATTCCTTCTATGAAAAAGCTGAAAGGTTCCATATGGAAGTAACTACTTTGCTAGTACAAAAAGAACAATACCGTGTCCACTATAAACATATAACTACGTACAGATATATTTGCTCGGATAGGTTCTGGACACGTATTTTATGTTTAAGTATCACATACTGATCAATTAATTATGCATGTCATATGACAAATAACTTAAATAGTAAAACTGAAGACAAGAAACAAACCCCATTAACTAAACATGAGTGGATATACAGAGCATGCAACTAATTTTGCTTGGATTGATTCTGGACACGTATTTGATTTAAAAGGTTATGACGTTGTCTTTTTCTGCGCTTAGACTGGTTTGTCGTCGCTCTTATGTTTTTCAATATTTACTTTCAATTTTTAAAACGATCAGTAATATCAAAACCTTTATCGTCATATATCACATTTTTGAACAGCATGCAACATGTAATATACTCTTGGTCATAAATATGGAATATTTTTTGTTGAGAATGCTTGAGATATTTAAAGCTGTTTGTTTTCCACAAAAAAATTCCTTTAAAATTACTGAAAGTATCACTTAGATCGTTCTTGATACTTTGCGCACAAAAATTTCCCCAAAAATCCAATTTCGGAAACCCTTAGTGTACAAGAACGATCTAAGTTATAATTTCAGTAATTTTTAAAGGACATTTTTTTAAAAGCTGTTTGTTTTCAAAAAAAAATTCCTTTAAAAATTACTGCAATTATCACTTAGATCGTTCTTGTACATTAGGGGTTTCCGAAATTGGATTTTTTCGGAAATTTTTGTGCACAAAGTATCTGATTTACAAAATGTCCATTTTTTTACAAAAATGTGGGTTTAGGAACGGTATGAAGGAGTGGTGGGTGAGATTCGTAGAGTCAGAGACTTTCGTACATCTTGAAAACAATATTTAAACCAAAATATTATACTTTCATCAACACACTTTTGCATGTTTTTGTGCATAATGCTTCCAAACGTCAAATTTTGTCTCAGAAAATACGAATATTCCATATTTATGACCAAAAGTATATAGACTTTGGAATAATCATATAAAATACATTGAAATAAAAATCTCGCATAGCTCTATCCTCTGCTATTTTTGGCTTTCCTATTTAGATCCTTTTTGGTAGTTTGTTCTCCATTAGCCTTAACACATGTTTGGCTCATGACTTTCCAAATTTTTTTACTTAAACTGCACTGATGGGACATAAGTTGTCGAAATGCGCATATGCAGGAAATAAAGAACAGTAACTTCGGTATTTTGTTATTTATTAATATTTAACCAAGATGGTAGAGCAGTATGCGAGGTGAAAATGAAACGAATAATGGGCTCCCATATGTAAATTGACTGCAAACTACAGACGAATATGAATTATATTTGGTGATTGAGTTTGACCTATGGTGTACAATATAACAACAGAAATGATAAAGGTTTTCGCACAAAACATTTTATGACGTCTTTTTTCACCGGTAAGACTGGTTAGCTCTTATGTTTTTTGATATTTAAATATGACGAATCGTCATGGTTTCCGTTGTTGCTAAATGATAACCTTTTAAAACGATGAGTAGTGTCAAAACCTTTCTCGTCCTACGACACATTTTTGAACAGCATGCAACATGTAATATAGACTTTTGACTTTGAATAATCCCATTAATAATCATATAAATGACATTGAAATAGAAACATAGCTATTGGCCAGGTGATCAAATATATTATTTTGTTTTAATCTTGATATATGTTTTAAATAATATCTGGGAAAAATGAAAGGATAAGGAGTAAATGTACATGTAACAAAAACGCACACGATACATAGAAAACTCAAGTTTATCAATTCCTGTCTACACCCTGATGTCGCCTGAGGGTCTTCAACTAAAGAGGAACAATATTCACCCCCAAGTGAGATCAAAAGGGCCCATGCGTGCACTTAAATGGTGTTCTTGACAAAAAGTTGAGCAACATCGATCACAGCAAAAATATGTCATTGAAGCAACACATGTCGGGAGCGATCAATGAGAAAAAAAGTAAAACTGGGCAATGTCTGCCTACAAATATGTCTGCCTAAAAATAAATGCCCTTAAATAATATCTGTTTATTTTTAATTATATTCTTCCTTCAAGTGAATTTTCTATTTCCGTTGAACAAAAATGACTTTATATTCTGGCGGTTCTAATGCTATACCAGGCTTTAACATTTTCAAATCAAATTCTGAGAGGCCATCAGAACATTTTATGGTAACAGTCTGCATTAAAGTAGCCATAAACAAAAACATTCTCGACTTCGCGAAAACTTCGCCAACACATGATCTCTTTCCACAGCCAAACGCTTGCACTCTAAAAAGAAATGTGAATATTCATCATTGATATTACTACATGCATACTCTTCAAATTTCTATGAATGACAACATACCGAAGAAGTTGTGAATTTAATTTCTGCAATTGTCCATTTCGACAATTTATTCCCCTTCAGTGCAGATCAACGTTTAACTCGGTTTCTATCTTTCTTTGGCTTTAATATCATTTCCTGTTCGTCATTAAAGGACTAAACCCGAGGCAAGATTAAACTGATTCTTACATGCTGAATCCCACCCTCTTTTTGGCATATTACATATAGGAAATAACTAAATACCGAAGTTACTGTGAATTCAAATTCTCCATATAGGAATTGACTTGATCCTTACATAAAAGACTTAACCCGACCCTTACGTATATTATTTAACTTAATTCTTACATATTGGACTTGACCTTATCAATACATATATGACTTGACATCATTATCATATTTAGCAATTTATACTGGTAAATATGTGACATGACTTGGTCTAAACATATAAACTGATCTGTACAAATAAGACTCGGCCTGATCCTTACATATATGACTTGATATGAGTCGGCAACGTTTACACATCGATAGGCTCCTACAAAATTACTTCTACTGCTATGATGTTTCAAAGAACTAATAATGATCTGCAAAGAAGGAGGCGCTAGCTATGTCAACACAGGTGTCACCTTCAATGTTCTAATGGTACTAAGATTTTTCTCTGAATTGTAAGATTCGAATTCATAAACCTAGAAAATTGACACTTTATGCAATCTTGTACTTTAACTTATCCAGAATTTGTCAATATTTTAATAGTAGCATATCTTTATTCCATTCCTTGTTCAAGGAATAGTATTACATGTTTGTCGGTATGTCATGTCACTTATCTGTTAAATATACCTTTTCCTCACATTCGCGGTTGCAGGAAGCAGGTATCCAGATGTATCCAAAAATCTCTCTGGTAAAAATTCCCATGGTTTTTCCCATTCTTTTTCATTATGATGTGCAGTCCACAAATTGGGAATTATCTACAATATAACAGTACAAAATAAGATAAGACGATTGCGTATTACAAACAAAAGACCAGTGTATTTTTGATCTATTTGTTTAAGTTCCTTTTCAACATCTTATACAACGAAATACAAATATAACTAGATTTGCAATTGCAAGCAATAGCTGATGTCGCCCCTGACAGCCAATTCGATGATTCCAGCTTGTTCGCAGCATCAAAATCAACCTAGAAATCAAATTTCGTTGAAATCAAAGTTGAAATTTTGACGTATTTTGACGGCCATCTTGGAAAAGGCGATCATGTTTACAAAAAATTACCTTGCATACCCTCCTCCAGATAGTGATCCAATTTTGTACCAAATATGAATGAATTCCATTAAAGCATGATTGAGAAAATTAAAATTTTTGTTAAAATCGGACGAATTTCGAATTTTTCGTATTTTGGTAACCATCTTGAAAATGGCGGCCACTTTGAAAAAAAAAATTACTTGCCTGCACCCCTCCAGATAGTGTTCCAACTTTGTACCAAATATGAACTATTTCTGTCCAGGCATCATTGAGATATAAGCCGGACAAAAAGAAGTGGAATAAATAAAGAAAGAAAGCGTAATAATAAAAATCTATATCAGGATGCTGATACAAAAGTCTCCGAAACAAACTCCAAAATCAGAAATCAGGGCTACAAATCACTTCCACACAACCTACGCAACCTTTCTGCTGAGTTTTATTCAATTCTGAGCATTTTGAATTTTCCCACTTTTTTCGGTCTCCATGGCAACAGTCGCCATTGTGAAGTCTTGGAGACCAGAGACCTATTCCTTATGTCCTAAGCAACCTCCCTGTAAAGTTTTATCAAAATCGGAGCACTTTTATTTTCCCGCCTTTTTGTCGTTTCCATAGCATCGGGTGCCAGTCTTGGAGACCAGAACCCTATTCCCCATATCCTAAACAACATTTCTGTAAAGTTCCATCCAATTCAGAGCACTTTCATTATCCCGCCTTTTTTTGCAATTTCCATGGCAACCGGTGCGAAGTTGAAGTCTTGGAGACCAGAAACCAATTCCTCATGTACTAAGCAACCTTCCTGTAAAGTTTCATCAAATTCTGAGCACTTTCATTTTCCCGCCTTTTTTTGCCGTTCCCATGGAAACCGGTACCATTTTGAAAATTCTAACACCTGTTTGCACCTTTCGGGATAGGAATCCATCTTCCTGAAGTTTGGTGAAGATCGGACCATTAGTTTCCGAGAAAATGGTCGGACAAATTCTTTAGGCGTAAAGACAAGAAGAACAAGAAAAATAAAAATTAGAATTGAGTAAAAACAATAAGTCTCCCCAAACTTCGTTTGGGAGACTTAATAATAACAAAGAAACGGACCAAAAACAATATGTCGTCCCGACTACGTCTTGGTCGACATAATTACTACTACTCCTATCAATTTATCTTTTCTCTGATTGTCTTTGTACCCGTTATTTCGATNAAAAAAAAAAAAAAAATTCTCATTGACATATTGGGGAAAAGGTGAGGTATTTTCAATTTTCCTAGTATTGTTGAATTATTTTGGAAAGAGTTAATAAACTAGAAATATTTCCAAGAACAAAACAAATATATGTGTCACCGAAACATTTGCAAAATAAGAAATGTTCATACTGAGGTATATGTAAAACATTTTAGCTGTTTTTATTTTATTGTACAAAAGGATATGGAGTAAATGAACACGCGTTACGCATATGTTAACTCTAACTGTAAAACTTTTAACTCCAAGTGTAAAAATTTTAATGAGCCGTATGGTCATTTCGGAAATTAATTCCTCTTCAGCAGCACTATAACCAAACAAAGAAAATCCACAATTTCAAAAAGTGTTTAAAATGCATAACACCTAACGGAATCCCAAAAATCAGTGGACAAAACTACGATGGAGGGAGTTAAACCTTAAGTTTTAGAATTAACATAAATTTAGATAAAAGTTATAAACAAAGTGCACATAGAGATATATTCTTATGTACAAGTACACCATATCTAAGAAAAATAAAGAGCATACATCTCAAATACGTGGAATTGTTTTACCAACTCCACACTGCATAATCTGTTTCTTGTAACTTTAATCCCTTAGATAAATATCTCTGAAATATTTACATTGTGAAATAAGAAATGAATGTGAAAACATTAATAAAACATTTCTTCATAACAATATGACGGACGACTGCCGAATCATTTTAAAGCAAAACAGCATTATTATTTCATACATAGTTTGAGACTGTTTCAAAAACTTATTTCATCGATAGTTTGAGATTGTTTCAAAAACTTTCTTTTGAAAAAAAAAAACAAAAAAAAAAAAAAACATTATTCTGAAATGTTCCAGAAAAAATATTGATTGTCTTTGAAGGATTTAGGGTTTTCATTTTGATCTTTTACATATTTGTTCTCAATCAGCTTTGGCTCATCTTTCGGTTGATCAACGTCAGCGTCAGGTTGTTTTGATGTGCACTGAATCTAATGTTGAGAAAAATATTTCTCCTGAGGAAGTCAAAACAATCATATACAGGATTTTTTAAAAAAAAAGGTGATATTCAACAGCAAAGAAAATAATTTGTTTCAACGCTTCCATTTAAATATTCCTCCTCTTCATTTTTAGGGGAGAAGAATCAAACAGATTCTCCCATAAGCTTAAATTGCATTATAAAAACATTGTTATTTAGCTTTGTTTGGAATGTTCTTTTGTACAAATTTTGAAGTGTTGTGATGACGATGTGCTTGGTTAATACGTATTGTATGACTGTTCAAAAGAACCTCTGAAGAAGCTCTCTTGCATCAAGACAAATTAGTTTCTGGATAAAAAGTATACACATATCATCTTTTAAATTCAGTTAGTTTTCAAAATAAAATTGTTTTCTTACATGGTACCCATGGTGTCTACATGGTACCTGTTTTCTCGTTTTCTTCCTGTGGTACTTTTGTCAACATGGTAACCGTTCACTAACGCTAGTACCTTTGTCGACATGATAAACGTTTTCTTGCTATAGTCCCTTTGTGTAACCGTTTACTTCTATAGTTTATTTGTCCACATGTTAATTGTTTACTTACTATAGTACCTTTGTCGACATGGTAACCGTTTATTTCACATGCATCAGATGTATAGTGAAACAATGACATGGGTACATGAGATATATATCGTAAAACTTCAAGTAGTACTGATTCGATAATTGGACAATTCTCTCTGTCTTTTAGACCTGGTTCCCTGTCAGGTCCAATAACTCTGTCCACCTCCTCTTGAATTGACTTTTGTAATTTTGGTCGTGTTGCCAAAATGTGAATAGCAGACAGTAATGTTCCTCTAGTTGTTAGAAATGCTTGAAAATGGTAAAAAACAAAGTTGAAATGCATCTTCATGAGAATAAGGAAGAAAACAAACATAACTCTAGAAGGGGAATGCAACCATAATAAGTAAAACGCACATAGCTGTAATAAAAATATAGACGTATTCAACAGCTTTGTCGATTTAAATAACTAAATACCAAAGTTGCTGTAAATGCAGTTTGCAAAATTTCAAAATTTATTGCTAATATCTCATTTACATATTTCGCTTTAATGTCATGTAATAAAAATTAGTTTGTACTAAAAATATAAATAAAAACAACTGTGTACTGATTGATTCCCTTCTCATTTTGTTTTTTTTTGTGCAATACAAATCTTTACCGATAGGCAGTCAACTTTCACTGCCTATCAACCTATCAATTAAATTTTCTCTTGACCCCCCCCCCCCCAAAAAAAAAAGAAAAAAGAAGAAAGGAATCAATCACTACGCAGTTCTTTTATTCATATATCTTTACATTTGGAGGACATTAACTTAAACCATTAACTCAAACTTAATGTTTAAAAACCGACAGAGAACAAATAACCAATATGATCTTAACAGAGAGGTAATATTAGCCAAGGATAACAGAGAGCTAATATTAGCCAAGGATACAGATTTGCATGATGCACCTTAGTTGTAATCAATTAGCAAGTTTCAAAATTAAAATGACTTTTGGTCAGCACCGCAATACTGACTACTGGGCTGGTGAATACCCTCGGGGACTAACAGTCTACCAGCAGAGCATCGACCAAGTGGTTACAAATAAGTCAATACCGAACATACTGTTAATTCTGTTTCTGCATATAGCCATTTCGACAATTTATTCTCTAAAGTGCAGATATACTCTCAACATTTTAGAGATCATAAACTCAAACATATCTAAAACTGAAAGAGAACAAATAACCAATTTGGTCGAATAAGTAAAGGACAGAGTTTTTCATGAGGGAGATTCTCCTTAGCTTGTTTATTATAATCATTAGACTGGTGGTTAGCCATTAAAGGTTAAGTATTTTTTGTTACATAACAATATGTACGGGAGTTTGTTCGTTTTAAATGAAACTGATGAAGTTATTGACAAACTTAATTGTTCAAATTGATCCATTTTTTCAGGTTATAATTCCAATTTTATTGACAATAACTTGTGGTTAGCCATAATAGGTTAAGTATTTTTGTTACATAAACAATATGTACAGGATTAAAGCATTTCATTAGTTTCTATGGAAACTTAATTTCGAGTTTGGTCGTTTTAGTTGAATATCATGAAGTTATTGCGAAACTGTATTATACATGTATTTAAATTTGCTCCTTTTTCAGGTTGTAATTCTATTTTTTTTTACAATAACTGGTGGTTAGCCATAAAATGTTTGTTTTTTGTTACATAAACAATATCTACATTATTTAAGCATTTCATTTGTTTCTATGAAAACTTTATATTCATTTTGGTCGTTTTAGTTGGCACTGATGGAGTTATTGAGAAACTGTATTATGTTTTAATTTCATTATTTGTTTCAGGTTATAACTCCAATTTTATTGACAATATTGTACGTCATTAAGTGTGCAACTTAATATTTAGTTGGTTGTTGTAGTTGAAACTCATGAACTTATTGCGAAACTGTATTATACATGCATTTTAATTTGCTCCTTTTTCAGGTTGTAATTCCAATTTTATTGACAATAACTTTTGGTTAGCCATAAAAGGTTTAGTATTTTCGTTACATTAACAACATCTACAGGATTTAAGTATTTCATTTGTTTATATGGAAACTTTATATTTAGTTTGTTCGTTTTAGTTGAAACTTATGAAGTTAAACTGTATTATGTTTTCATTTGATTATTTTTTCAGGTTATAATTCCAATTTTATTGACAATATTGTACGTCATTAAGTGTGCATACAAGTGAAAAAATGAACTCATCTCTGTATTAAGGCATTACAATAAAGTCATGAAAAAGAAGTTTGACGTTAGTTAGCTAGGCTGTGGAATAGCCTAGCTAAATAGATAGTTCTTGGTGTGGGGGGGGGGGGANNTGAGGAGTACGCTTGCGCAGTGAGGAGAACGCATGCGCAGAAGACTATTGACCAATAGGAATTTCAATTCTCGAAAATCAAATTGGCGTCCAGTTTCGTTCTGATAAAACGGGGCGAGGTTTAATTTTTCTGTTTCCTTGTGGAAGTTGAAAAGTATTATAAACATTTACTATAGGTGGTACTGGGAACAGGTTTGTAGAGGACGATGGGATTGGTATTGCAATATCGCTTAGCCAGGTTTATAAATATAGATATGATAAAAAGAATAAGAACAGTAATGTATAGATTTAAAACCAGAAGTTAATAGATAAAGATGAGGTATTGTGCAATAATCAATAATATACAAATATAAAACATTTCATTTGTGTTAAACAAAGCGTGATCATTGTATTTTGTGGAGATACTTAGGCAGTGGAGAACGAAAGGTGGAAAGAGATAGAATTGCGTTTTTTGCGGAAGAATAAAGAGCTACCGGTGTTTATTTGTGTGTGCTGTAAAAGGCTTATGTTTCGAAGCCAAGTACATCATGAGCCACCTCACCCTTGTCAATCAAACACGCAATTTTCTATCCAAGGCTATTCCATAGCCTAGCGTATCGTTTTTATTTCATAAAANNNACTTATGTTTATAAAGTCCCCTCGTGTTTTCTAGTTTTTAAACTAAAGTCTGTAGATAAAATTCTTTTACAGCATATCTTTACGACATCGATGTCGTAAAAGGGTTAGCGTCTTCCACTGAAAAAAAACTAAAATATTTGATATAATATTGTGTATTATACTCCATGATTTATATACATGTCTATGAATTTGCACAGCCATTATATAGGCATCATGATAAAGGTAATCAATTGGAGGTGTGTCAATAATTTTTATGTTTCCAAAATAATATACAAGATTTCGTCAAATATATCATGACCTCATGACTTAGGTGTTAAAAATTGCTATGTTTTAATACCCAGAATAGAAAGTTTTCTTTATAAAACGTTCAATAGATCTCTAACCAACCCAAGCAAAGAGACTTCAAAGGACTCAGCTTTCGTTATTTCCAAATGCAAATGCAAAATAGGTCTTTACCTGCGCCAACAACGTTTATTAACATTGTTCTGATATTTGCGTCTGTCATATGTATTTCATTCCCATCTGTTTTCTTAGTCTCTTCCATAAAGCCATGATACACACCCTTGTAATCAGGATTTTCTTTCTGCGGACACATGTTTGAAGAGATCAAAATTTGTTTCATGTATAATAAATTTATAAGAAAAAGTTATTTATTATATGGATAGCAATGAATTACTCTTAGTATCGAGATTTCCGCGTGAATGGAAAACCGATATTTCACAGAGTGAAAATAACTATCCAACGTATGCATCCAATTTCTTCGTTCAACTGTAACACGACAAAATGATTGGGTTGAATGTGTTTTTTAATATATAATGAACAAATTTCTAGTTGAAAAAAAAAATTGGCGTTGTTTAAACGTAAAATAAATTATCAAACTTATTGATATAGCCCCCTATTTTCTTGTTCGAATTAATTCTACACAAATAATAGATAATTATCAAAATAAAAGAGACAGATCCAACTACAGCCATACTTACTGTTATTTTTGACAATATCTCCATTAATTGTCGTTTCTCTCGACTAAATTCTTTGAAAATGTAGGAGTGTTTTAAGGGTAGAAACCGTAGGAAAGGAAACAATGAATAGAGTGCATCAACACCTAAATTGCTCAGAGCATTTACATCATCGTTCATCCTTCTTAGCAGTTTCTGTAGTTCACCGTGTCTACCATAACACCGTCCTATGATCTATAATATAATTTGATGTGAAAAACCAACAGGTCTCGATGAAATGGTGTACAAAAACAGCATAATTTATCAATTCAGTTCCCGACACATTGTGACATGTTATTTTGTAGTTATCGGCTATTGTAGGTCAGTTTTGTTGTCTTTTTAGTTGGAATTGCTGTCTTTTGTTGTTCATTGCAGTCGATTCTATTGTTTCTCAGTCAAAAAAGCAAAATTTTAATATTAAATAAAACAAAAACAGTTTTAACTTACAATTTTCTGTAATAGGGGATATCGATAAGATATTTTGCTGGCATCTGTTAAATTAACTTTGAGATCTAGTGACACACATACTGACCTGTCATTGATACTGCTGATGTCTGATAAAATTTATGAGGATGTTTTATCAAACCGTTCGGGGAGTTTTGAATTTGATTTTTCTTCCACAGTATGACAGTGTTCTACCAACAGATTAGGTTACTTGTGCAAGCCGAATGATTAGCAGTGAGCACCCCCTAACCTATCTTTCGAAATTTCTTTCCTTTCTAGATTTTGGTCATGGAGTCAGTATCTATCTATATTGGGTTTTATTCGTATGTTTATTATACTATAGGAAAATGGGAAGAAAAACGGGAGGTATGGGTACCCATAAACCGGTTTATCCCTACCACTGGCTTTTTCTATTGGCGGTACCACGTCGGGCTGTACCGAGTTTCTATCGTTGTCTACGTTTGTCTTTCGTCTGATTGTTGGTTTTTCTGAGGTCCTTGGCAGATTATAGCATGTAATAGTAATGTTTAGCATTCGTAGATGTTTCCTGTTATCCTTTTTCACGTTTAGAATATTATCAAAAATAGTTTGTAAATAAATAGATGCAATCATTAAATGAAGACATCATAACTGTTCTTTAAAAGTTGTTCAATGCAAATAAGGAAACTTTTTATTTAAACTATCCAAACAAGGTAACAGGAAACAAATAACTCAATATAGATAAGTGACCACGAGTTACTAACTTAATAATAAATATACAAAAAGAAACGAAACAACACTTTTATTGTTGTTCTCAATCTTGAAGTTACAATGGATAAGGCCTTCAACAATTAGCTTCGCTAAAGTTGATATTAACAATGCAATGGTTACATCATGGCCAAATGTAATATTTGAGTACTGATCATAAGTCCAAGATAGACCACACTACATAACGTGGTAATCTCCCAGTTGTATGATTTTACTACAAATATTTAAACGAAAATGGCCTCCATTTTAGATCTAGCATTAGATCATTTGAGAAAATTTTGTTAATACAGCGTTTATGATGGATAACGGGATAACTTCATATATCTATCTACATAATCATACTTACAAGAGTCTCAACTGTACTGAGTATGAATTCCTCAACCATATCTTTAGGACATACGGATTCTCCATTGACGCTTTTAAGCTCGATTTTCATTTATTTCAAATTCTTATTAATTTCGGCTTCTATGCGTACAAGACCCTCTCCATACGCTTTCACTTGAACATAAAAAAGTTTTCTGCGCATTGCCCAACTTTTGTCAAGGGAGGAAAATGCTACATCGGCATAGTTTTCCTGCACATATTTTCCAAGAAACGTGAATGGTCTGGCAGCACAAATAGTCCCATTTGGTTCATGTAAAAATGTATCCCTTATGATATCTGACGAATTCAAACTGACAAATGGCTGTCCGAAAAGTTTGAATTTAAAAATATCACCATATTGTAAGCTCATTTTATGAAGCGTTAAATACATTTTTTCATATTCCATCTGAAAGAAATTACCAAAAATCGGCATTCCCTTTGGTCCAGGTAATTGTTTAGTACTGCTGTTTTTCATAGTAAAGGCTACAATTAGAAAAAGCACTGTGCAAATGACGGCAGCTATTATATGAAACATTTTAATTTCCAAAATCTTACAGTAGCGAAGTAAATAATAATTTGTAGTTTATTCCCAATATTACTGCAGACCTATTTGATTCGCGAGTATTTGTGCTATTAATGCAGAAACATTTGTATTATAATATTTCCCAATGACTCAAATCATTCAGTTATCAATTATGTACAGGTATAAGTATGCATAAGCACAACTTTTTGCATAGAAATTGCGTCTTTTATCTGTGTGAAATGCATAAATTGCACCAAAATTGCTATCAAATCTCAAAGGGTTAACTATTATTTTTAAGGCCATATTCTAGGATCAGTTAACGGTATAAACACCTTTTCATGCAAATATGAAGAGGTTGGGAGCAATTTCTCCACCCGCTTATTTTATCACAAACTTGATATTATAAATTGTATACCGAACGTTTAATAAATTGCATACAGAAAATTACCATTTTTTATGTTTCCGTATTTGGCATAAAACAATAAAATAGGTTTATTTATAAAATCTTCAGATGCCTTATGCTTCCGGAAATGATCCGCCATCCATTTTGAGGAAACTTCCTAAGCAAATGTTGTTAATATTGATCGATTAAAGTGCGATTCTATGTCAAATTAGCGAAAGTCCGAAATAAGTCATTTCACTGTATGAAATTAATACCCAGTTTGTAATATGATATCCCGTTTCGGAGATTGTCCCCAACCTATTGCACATAAATTTCTATAGTTTGGTATTAACAATCATGAACAATAAGGAAAAGGGAATTAAAAATATACCTTTTGACTTGATGATACATGAGATATTTGTCTACCACTCTAAGTCTCCACCTTCATACCTAAGAAAGTTGACTTCAAGCTTTAAAGCTTTATCATATGATCAAAATGATGGTCAGATGCAAAATAATTGCTCCCTTAATAAAGTTTATAGACAATCTTGACTTTGACAGAGTTACGGTTACCATAATTCTATGTAATCTAATTAATTTAAATCAAGTCATCTTTAGATTTTGTTTTACCACCAAAACTTGCAGAAATGGTAGACAACACAGCACAGGC
>MJUU01009965.1:315003-330412 GCA_002080025.1 Modiolus philippinarum | reverse complement strand
CATTGTCTCCCTTCTACGTCATACCTTGACGCATCTATCAAAATACAGGGAAACCAGGGATATCTTCTAAAAACATTCACATCTTCTTCCCTGTACGTTGGTAAACAAAAATTTTCTGGTACCTCCAGATCTCTATACATATACAATTTCCCCACCGAAACTTTTCGGTTCATAATCCAACGCATGCAACGGTCTACTTCTAATTATCTCATGCAAAAAATATTGCTCCCTGCTACATTAATATAAATGTAGAAGTTACTGTCTGTCATATACTGTCCTATCTTCTCTTAGTCCGTCTCCTCCCAGTTCTAAATAGGGAGAGACGCAATTACTATATGTCTAAATAGATTGACACCTGGGACATATATACGTCACAAGCGTATCCGCAACTTCTTGCGTTAAACTAACGCACACACCGTGAAACCAGTCTTCGCAAGTGTCGCATTGGATCATCAAAGAACCGTCATCCGGTTTTCGGCAAATACACAGCAGCTCATTGGCTCCAGTGGCCGTTACATTTTCTCCGTCCCGGATGCGTCGTTGACATCTAACTAGCCAAGGTGGGATCTCTTTTGATGTACATTTCTTTAGCATGTCGTGATTCATCGTGAAGGTCATGGTCTTCAACATAACTTTGTATACATACGACGATAACTTCTCTAGAACAATTAATGGGCCCTTCCAAGTTGGGTCCAGTTTCTTCGCACGGCCCTTAACCTTCGCCGTGTCCAAAACGTATACTAAATCTCCAGGTTGGTACTCTTTCTGTAGTATCTTTCCATCATAGTCCCTCTTCATATGAAACTGGTTCGTTTTCAAGACTTCTGTGGCTACATCGTGCGGTAGTCTGATGGATTCTTGTAACCTCTGTACGTAGTCTTCCGTGTCTTCGCCTGATGGTTTCCATCAGGGGGTCGAAATACCAAGTCTGCTGGAACATTTACTTCTCTGCCAAGCATCAGTTTGTTCGGGGTAAAAACCCGTACTTCTGTTCACTGAAGATCTAATGGCTCCCGGCAACTGGAGTAAGTGTTCGTCCCAATTATCTTGTGACCTGTTCACGAAACATCTGACTGCGTCCATCAGGGTTTGCTTAAATCTTTCGACTTGTCCATTGGCAGATGGGCGGTATGGTGTAGTCCGACTCTTGTGGATTTGTAGTACGTCGCAGATTGATTTGATTAGTTGGCTTTCGAAGTTTCTTCCCTGATCTGTGAAGATGTTGAATGGAAAACCGAAGCGTGCAAAACACTCATTAACAGCTGCCTTTGCTGTTACTTCAGCTGTCTGGGAAGGTAATGGGATGCATTCCACCAACTTGGTGAATTGGTCAACCATTACCAGTATGTTGCTGTTTCCTGCTGATGATTCGGGCAAGGGGCCCAAAAAATCGAGATGAACTTTCTCCATTGGCACTCCGGCATGGTAATTCGTCATGGGACACTTCGCCTTCCTGGTTGGCTTCTTGTGCTTGTTGCAGGTACTGCAAGATTTCACATAGTCTATTGTAGTATGGTTCATCAGGTACCAGTAATATTTCTGCTGCACTCTTAGGTAAGTTCGTGACATCCCCTGGTACCCGACCGACGCTAGATCGTGACACAATGAAAGTACTTCATCAGTCATAGCCTTGGGAACAACCAATCTACTGTCTCCCTGATTCTTTGGTCTATTCCTCAATATTCCATCATCGTCCAGGAAGAACATATCCCTGTTGATCCAGAACTTTTTGGCCACTTTGCTGCTTAAAAACAGTTTGTTCTCTTCGGGAGTTTCATCCGTCCTGAGGAACATAAGCACCAATTCCAAATCAGGATCGTCTTCCTGAGCTTGTTTCAGCTCTTCTGATGAGTAGTCTACACCTGCAAACCAATCAGATCCAGTTCTAGTTACTGCATACACCTGTGGAGGCGGATCTAGATCCACATGGATTGACATCTCATCTGCTGAATAAGCTACAATTATCTTTTGATGTCCTAACTGGTTCTGCATATCTTCAGTCTGTGACAATTCCCCAGGATTGTCATCGAATAGTAATGACATCGCTGCATAGACTTCTTCCCTCTGCAACTCTGTATCGTTGTCGTTTCTATGCCGAGTTACGTTGCCCAGAGGAGCTACATCGTCTACTTCTAGCGTGAATCTGGCCCAGTTACGGTGTGCTTTTGTGCAATAGTTACATCCACCGCAAGGGAGTTCGGCAAGGTTCATCTCTGGTCTCATCTCATGATCACTGCATGGTTTGTCTACTGGCAATCTGGATAATGCATCCGCATTTATGTGTTTCTTCCCTTGTCGATGTTGAACATCCATGTTGAATTGGCTCAAAATCTCCAACCAACGAGCTAATTGGCCTTGCAGGTTTTTGAAGTTAAGTAGCCACGTCAGACTACTATGGTCCGTCCTCACGATGAACCGCTCCCGTCCAAGCAGGTAGTGTTGGAACTGTCTAGTGAACCTCACGATCGCAAGAAGTTCCTTCCTGGTAGTGCAGTACATCTGTTGTTCGGGTGCTAAGCTGAAGCTACCATATGCAATTACCCGTTCCTGACCCTCCTGTACCTGTATCAACTCTGCCCTAATGGCGTAATCGGAGGCGTCCGTGTCCAGGATAAATAGGTCTGTCGCATTAGGCAAAGCCAGCGCTGGAGTAGTTGTCAAGGCTAACTTTAGGTCTTCAAAAGCCTGCTGATGCTCGTCTTCCCATATATACGGTCTCTTACCGGTTAATCTCTGAAGTGGTGTCGCCGTCTTGGCATAATCTTTAATGAAAACCCTGTGGTATTTCGCAAATCCAAGGAACCTTTCCACTTGTTTGGTGGTTTCGGTCATCCCAACTTTTAACAGCTTCCACATATTCATCTCCAATGGCCATTCCGGACTTGTTGATCTTCCGCCCCTGAAATTCAACCTCAGTTTGGAACAGTTCACACTTGGACGGCTTCAATTCAAGATCATATTGTCTGAAACGGTCTAGGACTGCCCTCAAGTTGGACATGTGGTCACCAAAACTTTTTCCCATCACCAGGATGTCGTCTAGAAATGCCAAGACTATTGTCCACGTCAGACCTCGTAAAACTAGGTTCATAGCACGGGCATAAGTACTGGGCGCATTGCATAAGCCAAAGCTCATGCGCCGAAACTGGTATAACCCGTACTTTGTCACAAAGGCTGTTTTTTTTTCTTTGTCAGACTCTTTAATTTTAATTTGGTGAAATGCCCAATTGGCATCCAGTTTCGAGTATAACTCGTTACCTGATAGTGTGTCAATACACTCCTCAATCAGTGGAAGTGGGTAGACATCCTTCTTTGTTACCGTATTCAATTTCCGGTAATCGATGCACCACCTCACCTTGCCGTCTTTCTTCCTGATTAATACGGGCGGGGAGGCCCATTTGGAGGTGGAAGGCTAAAAAATGCCAGCATCTAGCGTTTTCTTCAGGTGGGATTCTTCCTCCTGTGCAAATACTGTATGGTTGTTATATTTCGCGGGGTATTAATTTTCGCGCTATTCGCGTTTAAAACGATAAGCGCGAAAATTTACACCCGCGAATATTTCACTGTGTACTTGAATATCAATGAATATAATTACTTAAACTAAAAATCCGCGAATATAAAACCCCGCGAATAAACCCTACTCTGAAAACCGCAAAAATTTAGTACCGCGAAATATAAAGCCCTATACAGTACCATTGGCGTTCGCCGCATCCGTTGTTTAATCGGCCTGGCCGTCCCGGTGTCTATGACATGTTCTACGGCTGTAAAACTTCCAAGGTCAAACTCATTAGCCGCAAAGACGTCTTTGTAGTCCTTCAAAAAATTTCTCAGCAAGATCGTCTCGCCAGCGCTCAACTTCTTTGAAGTTTCAAGAGGTGGGGGTAGTTGCTGAGAATCACCATCTGTGTCCGTCACCTCCGGGGCAACCCCCGTATTAATATCTTCGTCATTCCCAGTCTGTATCGACTCAGTTTCAGCTGCTGTTCCGATCACAGTACCCTTCCGGATGGTATAATACTTGTCGCTGGTGTTCACTAGGCACAATCTTGGTTTTTCTTGCTCTGCATACAAACACCTAGGCACCATCACAGGTAAATCTTTATCTTGTTCCACTATGTAATTGGACAGCTTACTGCTAAGTTCGCCATTTACATGTACAGCTGAGTTCGGTGGAATCACCGTTTTGCTCGATACAGAGACTCGTGCTACTTTTGGATTCTTACGGGATTTCCCGTAGTCCATAAATAGTTTTTCGTCGTTGATAATGAATATGTTTCTGTTACAGTCCAGGGTAACCTTGTGCTTGTGCAGAAAATCCAACACAGGGAGCATGTCGTCGTGTATTGGAGCTACATATACGTGTGACTGGTATATTCGGGATCCAACCGTCAAACTAACTGGTTCAATGACAAAAGTCTTCATTTTCATTTCCCGCCCAGCTCCGTGCATGTTAGTGTGCTTCACTATCTTTGGCTTTGGATCTAATGCTTCGTAAACTGTGTCAGAGATGATTGTGACTTCAGCTGCGGTGTCAATTACCGCCTTAATGTCATACTCGTTGACTTTGATATTCAGTCTCAACATTCCCGCAGAACCAAGCTGGGCGATTGTCATGGTTTTCGATGGTATCGTCGTTATTTACATGCCCAGTATCCGGTTCATCGTCTGATTGGGTTGTTTTGTCCGTTTTATTTTTCTTCTTCCCTCCCCTCCTTTTCCTCTTTTTTGTGGTCTGCTTCACATTTTTGGGGAGCTATCTTCGCCTGAAGGTCCGCTTGTAAGGCGATCGTCATGACTGCGGGTCGGCCTTATGCCTTCTTGGGCGACCAGTCCTCGTTTAAATCATTAGATTTGGTTGGTGCTCTTTTCGCCGTATCCCGCTGTCCGTTTTGTTGCCTATTATTCTGTTGGCGTTTTGGTTTCAAGCAGTTGCAGGCAAAATGTCCCGGCTTGTCGCAATTAAAACAAACTGGGGGAGGTCGCAAAGAAGGACCGGTTTTCCCTTTTGTTTTTACCTCAACTTCTGACAATTTCGACTCCATATCTTTCATTCCATCAACTAATATCTATATTTGACTCTGTAGAGCCCTCAGTGTTTCATTTTCTTGCTTGCTATTTACACCTGTAGATTTGTTCTCTTGATTGCCCGGTTTTACGCCACTCACTGATTTTTCTCCGTCTTCTTGGTCCGGGTCCGAGAAAGATTCTCGCCGTCTTACTGGCCTACCATATATGGCTTTTGTTGTATGTTGGTACCATTTTATTTTGTCGATGGCCTCCTCCATACTCCTTGGTCTAGCCATTGCTGCTTGCTGTCCTGCCTCTTTATCGTAACAACCTTGGCAAAATCTCCATATGATTTGCGAGTATATATAATCATCGGGTAAATCCCGGTATGCTTTTGTGGCGAAGGATAGTAGCCTGTCGGCCCAATCCTCAAGTTTCTCGGTCGGGCCTTGGTGTGCGCCCAAAAACTGGACTTGAAGGGTCTCTGGTAAATCCACAAAGTTAAACCTCTTTTCAAACTTGCTTACTAATTCCTTGAAGGGTATGTCTTCATTACGGGATATGATACTGGTGTAATATTCACTAGCTTTATCCTCTAAACACCAGCACAACTGGTCTTTTCGCTGGTTCTGGCCCCAATTCGCTGCATCTGCAAACTTACAGAATTTTATGAAGAAAGACTCCCGATTTCCTTTGCCATTGTACTTTAGTGTCTTAGGAGTAAAAACTGGTTTACTACCAACTGGTTCTGTATACCCAACTGTTCTAATGTAACCGGGTTGCCTGCTACCGGAAACTGGTGTCTGAGGTAAATACCGTCTCCTCGGTTCTGGTGAAAACCTTAGTGTGTAATGCTGGTTTGGGTATTGAGCTGCTGGTGTCGGCAAAACCCGTCTAGGTATTAACTCCTCATATGATGGGGTGTATACATCTGTTCTGACTTCTCTATAGGCTGAGCTGTTCAAATCAGCGCGGTAAGACTGGTTCCGCACCGGTTTCTGGTCATCCCGAGGTTGCGGTTCGTACTTAATTGTTATATGGTTTGTAACCTGGGTGTTCGGATAACAATCCGTATCAAGTCAACCATGTTTATTAATACCTGGTGTCCGTCTGGGTTCAGACAGGGATATGGCCTTGGGACTGGAAAAGTAGGCTCTTTTAATTTTTGGACAATGAGTTTGTCAGCATCTGAACGGGACTCATTTTGGACTTCCCCATACTCAATATAATCTTGATAATTAACATTGTCTTCCAAATAATCATTTTCGGGCGATAATGGGTCTATATCTATATTCGGCCTGGGAGGGGCCCTTGCATATCCATGCTCCATAGTATATTCATCCCGGAAATCAATACAGTCTAACAATTGTCTTGTAATTTTTAATCTGGGTATAAGTGCGAAAGTTTCTTTATCAATTGGCACTTTTTTCCGCAATTCTAAAATTCTATCTGCTATGACCTCACCTACCCCGGGTAAAACCCGTAGATCACCGTATGCACATGTGTTAATGTTTATTCTATGTGGTGTGGACATTTTTCAACTTAATTTTGCAGCGAGTTCAAAAATGGTGATTGGATTGCAATCTCAGTCACGAAATATTCCAAAACTGGTTAAATGCTACTGGAAATAGATTTTATCGGGACATTTCCCACAGATAATATCAATATATCTGACCAAATATCACAGAATTACATGGGCAATCCCCGAAATCAATTAATTTTCACTTACTCCGGTGATTTCGTCAGCACTGCAAATAGAACTCATCGACCAGTTTGAAAAATAACAAATGATGTCAAGGCGATTAAATATTTGGTTATATTTGATTTAAATCGACCTTTGGTCTGAAGAAACAAATGTAATTCCTTCTGGGATGGAATCGTTTGCGAGATTGAATTCTCGTCTGCTGAGGGACAAAGTTTTCAACTGCAAAACCCACTGTATTTCTAATTTCTCCAACACACCCGCACAGAAACGGGTGATCGCAGCGCCACTGTTGTACAAATATAAGTGGGCCTTACCTTTATTTGCACTGAATTTACCGCAATGTCCAAGTGGTTTCCTTCACTGCCCATAACTTGGTCCCCTTCGTCTATCAATCACAGAACCGCGGGAAATCTTGGACTATTTCCGTAATGGTTTCCACATATCACTACGCTATCTGAATACCAGTCCGTCCAACTACCAGTTCCAGTTACACAACACACTTCGGGACAACCATACACCAGCACGTACCATACTAACATCACCACAACACCATGGCGTGGACATCGTAAGGCAAAAATAATCGGACTTTGGCCGTTGTCAGTGTTGAAGGGATATAGTAGAACAACTATAATTCGACTCCCATATTTTAATTTTGTAGATTTAGAGGAATAAATAAACACCAGTATCCGTGGAAGATACAGTGGTTTAGCTGCCGGCTCAGTATTGACAAACGATTTAAGATTGTATAAATCGCCTTTGTGTTTGTATTCCAACAGTTCATCCTACGAAGACCCAAAAGAACATCTTGTCTTCGGAACATACAAAATACATGTTTTGGGTAGTCTTAACCTTGAGATGGGATGTTGTCTCCTTGCCATTAAGGTGTGAAACCAGTTTCATTTCTTTAACATTTTCAACTAAAATTTGGAATTTTCAAACCTCCCTGGACAATTTATCTTAAGTTTAACCTTGCCAAGACCATACATGTCGTAAAAGGCACATACCTGCTCTACATTATATCAAATTTTCATCATACCTTAAAAGCCTTCTGAGAGATTCCTGGTGTGTCGGGGAAAGCCACATATAAATACGTACCACGACGTCACAATATTGCGCAAAAATAGTCACTGGGATCTAAAATTACACCTAGTCAATTGACCTTGGTCTTGAAATAAACCTAATATATCAATGTTTAAATGGGTGCCACTCTCATCAAATTCCCTTGAATAGTTTTAAAGGTGCCATAATACAAAGTCTATCTGTAGATTCAAAAGGTCTATTTTCTCATACGTTCCAACTCTGATTGGTTGAATTGGTGGTTTGATGCCGTAACCTCATTTCCTTTTTTCATATAGGTCATTTAGAAATATTGGCAAGAATAAAACATAGTTGTTTTCTTTAAATGTTTTGATTTGGTTTGCACTGAAGAGACAGACAGAAAGTGCCAAAATGACCGTATTCAGAAACTAAATATGCAATTACTTCGATATTTTTGTCATATTCCCAACACGATAATATATAGTGGTCTTAGTGGTTGTTCGTCTGTCCGCCATAATTGTTGAATGTTGGTACCTATTTTGTGGCGACTATTTCTCTTAGACTACTGAAATTTTCACAGGATGTCCATTACATAAAAATTATTGCCATTGTAGAATTTTTCTTTACTTTTCAAGCATTCTTAACTGCCTTCCTGTCATTTCTATAATAACGTACATAAATTTTGAATTGATTTTAATTTAATCTACGATTCCGTGAACTAATATTAAAATATACAATTGATAATATTTTATCAAAATTTTTATATTTTTATTCGACCTGGCGATTTAAAAAAAATCAAGACGTTCTATTACAACGTGACATTGATATCTACTGAAAAAATTTCATTTATATTTGACAAGTAAGGGGAACTGAGGGACATGGAATGAAAACAATAAGACTTTACATACCCATGCCTGTTCTGGTTTTTGTGTTTTGTTATGCAAATATTCTGTCGTCAGAGGTTTCTCAATATGGCGCTCAAAGATATCAGTAGCCTAGTAGTTCAGTACTGCGCCAAGTTCAATAACAAACAACAAAATACGGAAGTTATTGTAAATTTAGCTTCTACATTTGACCATTAGACCATTTTCATATTTATTTCTTATTCCGACTTTGTCTCCGTTTTCAACAGAGGGAACAAAGGGAAGTAACCTACTGACCTGACAATCAGGTTTACGGTTGTCATTGTAATAAGGGACAGCAATAAATTTCGAATACATGGATATCTATGGCACGCCGTTCTCGTCAAAACTATCGGGAAAGCCATTTGTGTAAAATTACACATCGAGATTTTTTAATTACACACTGAGATTTTTAAAATGCACTGAGATTTTTAAAATGCACCGAGAGATAAAAATATGCTAAGAATAAATTTTACACACTCAGAAATAAATTTAACACACTCAGTTTTGTGCGCACTTTCTCTGCGCAGATCTCATAAATATTCATGTAAAATGAATTATTCAACAAAACAGCTGGGTGTTTGGTGTGTTTTTATATTAAAGGTCATCCAAGCCACCCAGTTCGAAATTAATGATGAAAATGCCTCCATTTCCTGATGATTTTCTTAAAAGTTTTATGATTATTCTTGCAATTTATTAGTTAATTAAATTAAAGTATTTTTTTAATATATGGTTAAAATATCAGATTAAATACTTACACAGTTCTTTCTTATTAACAGAGTTGTTTAACTGTGGATGATTATTATAACAGTATTGTTTATGATTTTTTTTATTTATTATAGGAATCAAAACTAAGATGAATTTATCATCATCATTTTTTTTTAAATAAGATGATTTGATGTGTAATATGATGGTGTTTCACTCCTATTTTTTACGTTGGGGAGATACGGTCAGCGGTCGACCACGGTTCTAGTTTCAATGAATTTGGACCGTACACCGGATAGATTGAAGATATCTAACCATCGAATCTTGATGATTTTGATTTCATCACATGTTTATGATTTTTATTTGAATGATTTGATTAATTTTACCCATAAAGTGATCAAGTCAAGTTTTTATATTTCTATGATTTATATGATTTTGACAACTTTTCTTTTTAAATTCCTGTGTCTTTAGAATGCAATCATGGGTCTGTTCTTAAATATTATTGCACATTCATCGTTTTCTATGACTAGATACCAATGTTTATTAATAGCTCGTTTTAATTGTTTCACAGCAGGATTATATTTTGTAATAAATACATTGACTTCCCCTTCTTCTTTTTCTTTATCAACTAACAGATCTTGCCTGTTTAAATTTGAAGTGACATTTATTGCTGCATCTACCTCTTCAGCTTTGTAATTTCTGTTCAATAATTCGTCTTTGAAAATATTTATTAATTGATTGCTTTCATTTTCACTTGAGGTATTTATTTTTTGACGAATAATTTCACCTTTGATAAAACCATTAAATACGCTCTTAGGATGACAAATGTTTCTGTCTAGGTATTGGAGAGTTTCAGTGGGTTTTCTATAGGTTTTGAAATAAAAAGTACAACTTGAATAAAAATCGTTCATCTGTAAATATGAATGATAATGTGCTGGTAAGGTGAGCTGCAAAGGTAGAATATATGATTCCGAATGTCAACAGTGATGAAAATCATCTTTTTAAACCTGTTAACATCGGAAAATCCAGCAAGGTCTTCGGCTGGATTCGAACCCCTGCTTGTTGTCATCTATAGCAACACCGCCTGCAATGTGTCCAGCGCCTTAGACCATTCGGCCATCTAGGCTATATATAAAATATAGCTTTCGGTAACCGGGTCATTCCTCCTCGTAGGAAATCTAGAGTTTTAACATAGTACACGATGAATATTAGGTGGGTAGGAAATAGTAGAAGGATAAGGTTGCAACAGGTCAGATACATTAAGTATATAGATAAAAATGTTACAACTCTAAATTTCCTACGAGGAGGAATGGCCCGGTTACCGAAAGCTATATTTTATATATAGCCTAGGTGGCCGAGTGGTCTAGGGCGCTGGACATAGTGCAGGCGGTGTTTCCATAGATGACAACAAGCAGGGGTTCGAATCCAGCCGAAGACCTAGCTGGATTTTCCGATGTTAGCAGGTTTAAAAAAATGATTTTCATCACTGTTGACATTCGGAATCATATACTCTACCTTTGCAGCTCACCTTACCAGCACATTATCATTCATATTATATAGAGCTGTATGCAACACTATTATCTATATACTTAATGAATCTTACCTGTTGCAACCTTTTCCTTCTTCTATCTATTTTCTACCCACCTAATATTCATCGTGTACTATGTTACAACTCTAGATTTCCTACGAGGAGGAATGACCCGGTTACCGAAAGCTATATTTTATACATAGCTTCTCTAGGAACATGATCTATTAAGCTATTTTTTTTTACATGAATATTTATGAGATCTGCGCAGAGAATATGCGCATACAAATGAGTGTGTTAAATTTATTTCTGAGTTTGTAAAAATAATTCTGAGTGTTTAAAAATAATTCTGAGTGGTGTAAAATTAATTCTGAGTGTGTAAAAAGAATTTCTCAGTGCATGTTTTTATTTCTCGGTGCATTTTAAAAATCTCAGTGCATTTTAAAACATCTCAGTGTGTAATTAAAATATCTCGATGTGTAAATGTCTTTCCCGATAGTTTTGACGAGAACGGCGTGCCATAGATATCTATCATTGGAGTAGAGGTAATATCTTCATTCGGGTACTTACCATAGTGAAATTCGTAACAGTCGTCAGAGAAAATATTAACTGACCGTCCGTTCCCTAATGAGACCGAAACCAGAATGTCGGTTGTTAGCGAATAACGTTCCTTTGAAAAACATGCTAAATAGCAGTCTTCCCGTAAATATGAAAATCGTCTCTCTTCAGGGTAGATTAAATTAAAATACCGTAAACCATAAATTTGATAGAGCACAAATAACAAAAAAAAAAGAAAAAAAAAACTAAATGAAAAGCCATAATCAGCTAATGACAGAGCTGTACTAGAGGCAGATAGTCCTTAGTTTGGAACAATTTGATAAAATTATATATTGCAAGTTTCATGATTAAAATGGGTTTCGGGTGAGCATCGAAGTACTGACTTCTTGGCTGATGAAACGTTACAATATCTAAGGTTGCGATTGTAATAAAACTAAGGAGTATCTCCCCTATGGAGAGCTCTGTCCTTAGCAATTTTGTTTTTTATGGGTCTTGAGATTATTTGCATTTTTCTTCTTCAGTATTAAGTTATGTTCAAACACTATTTGATTTGATTTTTTTTTTTGGATTTTATCTGCACTTATTATAAAGAGAAGTACATTAAAATGATGAAAGACTGTACTACTGATACTGTCAATTTTACTGAAATACCTGATTTTTTTATCAAAAAATTTGGGTTTGATTTTTCCCTTAGCGCGACAGTATTTTACTACCTGACTCGGCTCATTCAGCAAGCTGGAAGTTAAGCGACAAGAACTCCATGATCCATATTTTAAAATTAATTTTCCTCTTTTTTTTCGGATTCAAGAACGTGTCCTTTTAGTTATTAGTCTCAAGGTGGTTCGGGGTATAAGCAAAATCCATCAGAATTTTTCAAAAGTTTGCAGAATTAAACTTCAAAAATTGAACATCCAAAAAGTAAATAAAAAATAGGGGTCATGGACCATATAAGCTCACAATCTCTCATTGAACTGCGATTTTTTTAGTTGAAATGTAAAGGAGAATTATCATTTAAAAATTAATCAAGTTACATCCATGAGAATTTTGATTAATTTTATGTATTGATAGCCTACATGCATGCATGGAACTTTCGAAAAACAAAAAGAAAAATTTTCGTACTGATTTATTTGTAAATTACCTCCCTTGTTTAGATTTTCATTTCAAAGAATTTGACAGTATAAATACTATTCTGAAATTTTCCTCTAAAATGAGGGCCCATTACTTGTGTTTTAAGCGATATATTTCAAAGATTGTCAAAATTTCAAAATGTTTGTATATTTCTTTAATAAAAATACCCATCAAAACATGAAATATGAAATCAAAATGGCAGAATACTACCGAACCAACTTAAGTATTATTTGTGTTAAACAACAGCGAAGCGAATTATAGAAAGGAAATATGTGGTTGTCCAAAAATGATTTAAGTAAAGGAGATACAATGGCCAAGTGTGAATTCATGAAAAAGAATCCACGAACCGGAGGAGAAAGAGTTGTTTATCAAAAATTCAGACTTGGCCATTGTTTCCCTTACTTCAACCATTGTTGAGACATTTATGTAATCAAGAAATTAAAAGGATTATCGCCTATCTAATTACTGCATTGTTATCTTCGCAATATATATGTCTTAATGATCGAAAATTCACTCAGTATCAAAGAAGAATTATATGGATTAAGTTGTTCTAAAAGTTTGATCTAATGTTCAGATAAACTTCAATTGTGGTTTATGTATTTTTCAAAGTCAGTCGAAAGAGCATTAAATTCAGTAAAAAAACGTCGGTGAATAGTGTTGAGTCTCTGAACCTTATCAAAGAAGAACGAAGAGAGAAAACGTAAGTTTTGTCTGTATAATGAAATACTTTTTGCCAAAACACATTTTAATATTTTTAACCCCAGTGTAATACATGCACGAGGAAATGGCAGGGAAATGAATTGGGTAATTTTTGGATATACTTGTTTAATCGAGTGACTTTTCCTATTGGAGATAAATTAAAAAAAATTTAAATGGGAAAGAAATATAAAGTTTAATTGTTTATACTATAAAATCTATATCCAACCCACCCATCCCTCTCCAAAACAAGAGGCTCTCAAGAGCCTGTATCGCTCACCTGGTCCTTGATTAACATAGACATTTTATGTTAAAGCCCATATACATGTATATAATAAAACTATAGTTCCAATATGCCCAATTAGTTTAAGGGAAAAAGATGTCTGTTAGTGTTCCCCATGGGTCCAGTGTTGAAATATGTTCCCTGTTGGTAGCCATCTTGGATAAAGTGGAACCTGAGAAAAAAACATTCTTCTTTTCAGGGGTCCACATAAAAACTATTTTGACCAGGTCGGATTCCATTGGCTCAGTAGTTTCAGAGGAGAAGATCTCCGATAAGGTCCAATGTTAAAACTATCTTCCCTGCTGACGTCCATGTTGAATATAGCGCGGACCTGAAAACAGCTTTTTTTGTAAGGGACCACCAAAGGACTATTGTGGCCAAGTTTGGTGCCAATTGGCTCAGTAGTTTCAGAGAAGAAGATCTTTGAATGTGTTTACCCATAGGGTCCAATGTTAAAACTATGCCCCCCCCCCTAGCTGCCATCTTCGATATCGTGCAGACCTGAAAAACAGCTTTTTTGTAAGGGACCACCAAAAGACTGTTGTGGCTAAGTTTGGTGCCAATGGCTTAATATTTTCAGAGGAGAAGATCTTTGAATGTGTTTTCCCATAAGGTCCAATGTTAAAACTATGTTCCCCTCTGTCAGCCATCTTGGATATCGTGCAGACCTGAAAAACAGCTTTTTTGTAAGGGACCATCAAAGGACTATTGTGGCGAAGTTTGGTGCCAATTGGCTCAGTAGTTTCAGAGAAGAAGACCTTTGAATGTGTTTTCCCATAGGGTCCAATGTTAAAACTATGTTCCCCACTTGCGGCCATCTTGAATATCGCGCAGGCTTGAAAAACAGCTTTTTTGTAAGGGACCACCAAAGAACTATTGTGGCCAAGTTTGTTGCCAATTCGCTCAGTAGTTTCAGAGGAGAAGATCTTTGAATGTGTTTTCCCATGGGGTCCAATGTTAAAACTATGTTCCCCACTGGCGGCCATCTTGAATATCGCGCAGACCTGAAAAACAGCTTTTTTGTAAGAGACCACCAAAGGACTGTTGTGGCCAAGTTTGGTGTCAATTGGCTTGATAGTTTCAGAGGAGAAGATGTTTGAATGTGTTTTCCCATAGAGTCCAATGTTAAAACTATGTTTCCCGCTGACGGCCATCTTGAATATCGCACGGACCTGAAAAACAGCTTTTTGGTAAGGGACTACCAAAGGACTATTGTGGCGAAGTTTGGTGCCAATTGGCTCAGTAGTTTCAGAGAAGAAGATCTTTGAATGTGTTTTCCCATAGGGTCCAATATTAAAACTATGTTCCCCACTGGCGGCCATCTTGAATATCGCGCAGACCTGAAAAACAGCTTTTTTGTAAGGGACTACCAAAGGACTATTGTGGCCAAGTTTGGTGCCGATTGGCTCGATAGTTTCAGAGGAGAAGATCTTTGAATGTGTTTTCCGATAGGGTCCAATGTTAAAACTATGTTTCCCGCTGGCGGCCATCTTGAATATCGGACCTGAAAACCAGCTTTTTTGTAAGGGACCATCAAAGGACTATTGTAACGAAGTTTGGTGTCAATTGGCTCAGTAGTTTCAGAGAAGAAGATCTTTGAATATGTTTCCCGCTGGCGGCCATCTTGGATATCGGGCGGGCCTGAAAAACAGTTTTTTTGTAAGGGACCATCCAAGGACTATTGTGGCCAAGTTTGGTTCCATTTGGCTCAGTAGTTTCAGAGAAAAAGATCTTTGAATGAAAAGTTTACGACGGACGACGGACGGACGACGGACGCAAAGTGATGGCAAAAGCTCACCTTGGCATTAGCCAGGTGAGCTAAAAAGAAAGAAGGAAAAAAATGGCTATTCACTGAGCTGTACGTA
>MJUU01009965.1:258166-269862 GCA_002080025.1 Modiolus philippinarum | reverse complement strand
TTTTCCTGCGACTTAAAACTGATCTTTGCAATACTTAGGGATAAGATTTCATTTATTCTTCCGTAAATGTTGGTTTACAGTGGGAGATGACCCATGTGAGATCAATGCACGCGACCTCATCTCACACCGGTAAATGACCAACCAGACGTGTTGATTTTTGTGATACAACAATCGTAACCATGACTAAACGTCATAAAATACCTGACGTCACAATGTAAAGAATACTCAAATGGCGGCAACGTTGTTCAAACAGTAAAGGTTACCAGATGTTTCTTTTCGTTTTTTACGGAAGAAGTAGGATCTTGCATAAAATCAAAATTAAAGATCGGGATATCTTTCACTCGTGTAAGAAATTCTACGTCTTACACTTGTGAAAGATATCCCGATCATTAACAAGACCTCATGCAAGATCCTATTAATCTGCACAGAAGAGACATTTGTTGTCGAAAAGGCTATGTGCAAAACCTAAATTTACAGACTTCGGCAATTTTGCAATTTCTAATAACTTAAATTGCCTTGTTTTGTTCATTGAAGTCCTTGGGCGTAACAGTAAGCAATTTACTAGTTTTATGCCTTATGACGCCTCATGACACTGTTTACAAATCCTCTAAATATTTGAAAAATTATAAAGCTTAAAAAAACTTTCCGCTACATGTACAACGACAGTAGAAAAGATTTGTGACGCTTTGTTGTTTTTGCTTAACTATAAACATTGACATTTGAAATCTCATTCCACCAGCAGCTAAGGAATAGACATTTTATGTTTTGTGCTATTGATGACTACAAGTATGTTAATACATAGATTAAAGAATTCTCTGTATTTAAACAAATGAAAATTTTTGCACACTCTCAACTATGTTATGATTTATATCATTTATTGTAAAATGGTTCTTGCCTATGACATAAACATGAGCGTTCACAACAATCTTCTGATATTCGAGGATTAATAATTTGAATAATTCTCATGTTCAGGAATATACTTCATGAGAGAATCCGTAATACTGATTTAAGTCTTTGGTCGCAGTTTTGACATATTTACGAGTTTCTGTTTTGGTAAAATTTTTAGTTCATCATTTTTAATTTTTATTCCTATTTCTAAAACAAACTGTTTTCAACAAACATGATTCTCACCGCAAAATCAAATAGTGTTTTCCTTATTTTAAAACTAATGTGATATTTATAAAATAAGTTAAATACCTGAAGTAACAACGTCTATTAAGAGAGTCCGAACGTTTGCGTCTGTAATTTTTACTTCATTTCCTTCAGTTTTCTTCATCTCCTCCATAAAACCATGGTATACTCCTTTATTATCTGGATATTCCTGCTGTTGACACATGTTTGAAATTGAAAAAAAGATTTTGACTTCAAAAAAACTCTAGAGAGAACTGTTTCCCGCCAAAAATATGACGTGTTACATCTAAAAAATTCTAGCATTGATTTGCAAAATTTTTTGCTCATGTTGTCTTATTAACAAAGTTCTTCAAAGCAAACAGTCATCACTTTATTTCTAATTACAAAATTTCTTACACTCGTACTCCCCTAAGTTTACATTTAAGATAGATTTTACTTCTTATCGGAATTGACGATATCATAAGATCTGAAATATTTTACCAAAGGATATAGAGTAAATAAACATGAGACCATAGCACATATGCAATCATTTTAATGAGCTGTATGGCCATATCGGAAATTAATTCCCCTTCCGTAGAACTAGAACCCAAACGAAGGAAATCCACAATTTCAAAGAAATGTTTAAAATGCATAAAACCAAACGAAACCGGTATAATCAGTAAAATCAAATAAAGCTAAGGACAAAACTACGATGTTGAGAGTTAAACCTTAGGTTTTAGAATTTGCATAGATTTCGATAAAAGTTATAAACAAAGTGTACACATGATATAAAATCTCATGTACAAGTACACCATATCTAAGAAAAACCAAGAGCATACATCTCAATCATGGGGACTTGTTTTACCAACTCCACACTGCCTTTAAAGACAACCCCTGTATGAAGTATTTACGAAAGAATATGGAGTAAATTAATATGAGACCATAACAGATATGGTAACTCCAACTGCAATATTGTAAATGAGCTGAAAGACAATATATTACCAAAAAGGTCTAATTGAAAACCCAAAACCATCTAAGGACAAAGCCATGCACGAGAGGGATCCTCCTTAGTGTTAAGCATTTTTATTTAATTTAGATATTGCAAGTTTGCAAATAAAATCGGTTTTCTGGTGAGTACCTAAGAACTGACTTCTATCACAAATGTAGCATTTAACATCTTAAAAATTTTGCCTATCAGTTTCATCACTCTTTATTATAGGTTCCGAGTTATCTGTCCTTGAGGTCAAAGGTCACTGATGACCGTTGAACTTGACATTTTTACATGTATCATATATCAGTTGAGACAATAGCCAATGTCTCTATGTCTACCGGTTTTCGAAAAAAAAAAATGTAATGGATATTGTCGTGGACAAGAACTCGAAAAAAACCATACCTCACATTTTCGAACCAAATGTAGCGTAGTTCCGTCATAACCTACGGATAATTTTCCAATTACACTTCATAAATTATCTTTTACCGTTTCCGAGTTAATACGCAGAGACAGTCTTCTAGTATCGGGCAGATAACTATGCTGCTAAAACAAATAAGAAAAATTGGGCGATTTTTTGTCGTGTTGTATACTCAATCCATGACACCGATACCGAGAACAATTGCCAAATCACCAGTTTTCGTCATTATAACATGTTTAGAGTTTGACTTTTATATGCATTCTGATAAACAATGTCTGAGCCTTTTATTTCATTGTTTCTATATACTTTTTGAAAAAATAGCAGACATAAAGGTCACCTCTGGTTGTCAATGTCATTTACACCACAATACTTTATTGATAAAAATGCAACTTTTATCACTAATAATGTTTTACTACGGACCTTGACACCATTTTGTTGGCCATGATGCATAATAAGAACATTTTTTTTTCTCATTCAAAGTTTCTTTGTATCTTGAATGGTTTTTCGGGTAAATTCAAACATTATAGAAGGGGTGTGAAATTCAATTCCTTATACTATTTGATAGCTTTTCAGCTTTGTATCAGCAAAAAACTCTGTACTGCCGATAACAGATAACGATAACAAAACCTGCTGCGACGAGTAAGTCTAACGATAGATATGGTTTGTGCCACTTTTATCTCCCTTGATAAGTCAAGACAATAATCAAACGTGAGTTATCTCCCTTTCATGCGTCAAATTCGTGAAACTGGCAGACTTCAAAAGATAGTGGACTGAGCTGAAATGCCAAGACCATCAATTGACTGCTATTAATATTATTGCCATTACAAGACTGAATAGAATTACAAGAAAGCTTAGTATAATGAGATTTGATGTACGATATTCATTTCTAAAATCGATTGGGTTCTACTAGGATGTATGGCCATACTTATTATCTCCTCATTTGTTTTATTAAACGAGTTTGGGCATCACAACATAATACAAGTTAAAAATTGATGCAAAGCATCAAGTCGCCGCCAAATTAGGTCAAGTAGAGTGTATGAGTAGTTAACTATGGCAAAAAGCCGTAGGTTTTCAAAAAACGTTTTTTGAAAACCTACGGCTTTTCCCCATAGTTAACTACTATCTACGGGACTAACAAAATTAAGCAAACATGTAAGTTTCGTTATTCACTACAGTTGAGACGGGTAAAACGGGCTAGATTCTTAGTTCACTCACATTTTTTACGTTGCTTGCGGTTTAAGCATCTCATAAGTAAAACAAANATCTTACATGATACTATCTCTTATAGTACCTAAGATATGAACTCTGACCTAAATTCAATCAGTGTCAGTGGACCATGAAATTAAATTCTTTTCCCTCAAAGACATCTGCATGTAAAATTGTTTGTTCCCATCCCTTATAGTACATGACATATGAGCTGTCACTTAAACTCTTACCATATATCTAGGTCACTGTGGCCTGATTCTTGTCACTACTGCATAAGATGACAGCCCTTGACATGCTGAACATTTTTAGCGGGAAGGGATATCGGATATAATTTTGAAAGGGAACCACCCAAGGACCATCCCTGCCAAGTTTGGTCCAAATTGGCCGTGCTTTCTAAGGAGATGAAAATAAGAAAAGTTTATGATCGATGACAACGACGAATGCTTCATGGTGGCAATAGTTCACATGACCCTTTGATTCAGGTGAGCTAAGAACCCCTTTTTTAACAAATGGATTTGATTGTAATATTATATATATATTAGTTTTATTAGTATTTCTTTTTTTGCAAGAATCATTCTGTTCATATTAAAAATTGGTTAGCTGAAGCTATTAAGGATGGTCACTCCTCAGGTTTGTGAAACTGTCTCTGACTTTCGGAATTCTCATATTTTATCCATCATGATGCATGAGAAAATTTTGCACACGGACCCCCACTTTTCTTCTCAAAATATGTTTGTTTACACCTTGAATAAACTTTTGACAAAATTTGATGAAATTCTTGATATATCTTCATTGTATTTCAAAGGGCGATTGCTCAAATGCAAAGTAAATGAAAAATCTAAAGGAGTTCGGTTTCCCGCCAAAATTTCAGGCACTTAAATCTCAAAAACGGGCACACTGACCTATCAATTATTTTTTGCCCAAAATGATGTATGATCTATGTTCTAATAAATAATCATACTAATTTCAAAACCTTGATATCATGAACTTGAGGAGTGACCATCGTTAAAATGTATTGCATTGGACCAATTTATGTACAGAGGGAACAACCTGACAACAGAGTCATAACCTAATAGAATAAAGATTCTTTTTTATTGCACAAGCATACACTGTCAAATTCATTATAGTAACTGAAAAACAATAAAAATAACTTGCTTGATATGTTTATTGAAAATTTTAAAACTTCAAGTAAAAACGTAACAAAACAGATATGACCAGGATCTTATAACTTTAACTGTATAAAAACATCTCATTTTTTAGTTGAAAACAATTGTAAAAAAACTATATATATAAAATTGCAAAAACGTTAACAATAATGGTTGTTTGTATTAAATATAATCTGTAAGATCATTGTATTCATGTTTGTGATGTTTACTGGTTTCATATTAAAAATGAAACTTTCTTCCGTTAAAGATGATCTTACAGAAAATATTTTATATAATAAAATGGCATTTTAATACATATTGATTAAAAAAATGTTATAAGCGTAACACCCGTGAGAGTGAAACATAGGGCCCGTACACCAACCTCTCAATTTGACATTTGTATTAAATAGTAAATATAGATTGACAACACCAAAATGTCCTGTTTCTCATTTGATTGAATCAGTTGAAGGCTGACTTGTTTTTGGTGATTGTAATGTTGAACCATTGTTTTAATAGACATTCTTAATTAGTATCGATTTATTTCCAACTGATAATACAGTCAACAGCTTATTTTATATATTTGCTTAGTAATTGCCAATAGAGTAATTTAGATTTTAGGCATTTGAGATAATTTATAGTGTAGAACTAGTACAGCTGTAACAGTAATCATTACACAGCAGTCAAGCAATTTGACCCGTGTTTATACTTGATGGTATTTCAAAGATGATTGAAGGTCATTATTGTTATTGTTTGGTTTTAATTCATTTTATTAATTGTTCCATTTTTATGATTTTTGTTTTTTTTTTGTTAAAATGATCGGGATCCAAAGCACGCTATCTTGACCCACTTCGACAGATTTTCTTTTGTTTTTACTCTCACTAATGTTGACCTATATCAATTAACCCATATCTGAGGCACACGTGTTTGCTAAAAAGATTGCGCCGGATACGCTAGTTCTCGCTTTATGTATTTATCATTTTTTTATTATTTTTTTTTATGAACAACCAAAAATTAATAGTAATAATAACAATAATAATTGGAAACAATATGCAACCCCCAACTTGAAAACCATTGCAATTAAGGTAATCATGCATCTGCATCATGATATCCAGACACACTCCTCCGGACATGTAACAGAAAAGTCAAGCACGCATAACCCGTCTCCCTTGTCTTATTAGTTTCCCTTTCACATTAGTTGTAATATTAATGAAAATTAAATTAATAATTTTATAAACAATTTTCTTGAATGAATAATTTAAAAATATTTCCTATCCTATTGAAAAGGTATCTTCATTGTAAAAGATTAGGACACATTAGATCGATTCTAATGGAAAACAAACAACTGCTCCTGGTCACGTGCTCCTCCACTGAAGTTTCAAAATATCGTATCAAATATATTCGCCGCCTCCTGGCGGCGAATAATAAAACAGATCCAATTTGATGTTATCACTTACTGCTATTTTTTGCCAACATGTCTATCAGCTGTCGTTCTTCTTTATTAAATTCTTTCATCATGTTGGATTGCTTTATTGGTTGAAAGCGTAAAACCGGAAACAAAAAAAACATCAACGCCTTGATTGGCCAAAGTATTACTGTCTTCGTCAATTTTTCGTAACAATTTCAGCAGTTCACCTTGCCTACCAAAACTTCGTCTATTATCTGTAATATTGATGGATGAGAATAAATTCGAAAACTCGGAAGAAATATGCACTGCCACGCCCTAAAAGTGGTGAGGCAACTGTTCCAAATGCAGTGTGTGTATCACCGGTTTGTTGGAAGTTGAATTAGTAGAATTAATTATGATGAAGGATATTTACTGAAGAAATAAGGAGAAAGCTACCATTCATACTGTAAATGTGATTTAGACATCACGAACTTGTGGGTCGCTATGATATATCTGTTTACCAGATGACAACAGATCTTTTCCTCTACAACTAAAGTTTGTTTTTCCTCTATCTGATATGACTTTACTACCGGAGTTGACATGTTCAATACGGTGGATGTCTTATAAGAAGCAGGAGATGCTTACTCTACCGGTACACTTGATCTCACCCATGGTTTTTATTGGGTCCGTGTTGCTCATCACTGTGTATGTGTGTCTTCATTTTTCTTTTTTTTTGTCCCGTACTCCGGAGGTGTCCTTGTTTCTTAGTGTTTCCGATGTTGCTATTGTCCATGTATTGTTCTTTCTTTCACTGACGGTTCGGTTCTCACTTACTTTAGACCAAATGGTCCTTGTGAAGCCTCCTTGAAAGTAAATATTCGAATCTAGATAAGTTATTCAAAATTACAAAAATAAGCTTTCTGTGTGAAATCTTGAAGACTTTTATAATCAGAGGAATGAAAATGACTGCTTACTTTCCATCGAAAATAGCTCATTCTCATTATATATATAGCAGCTGAGGACTTTGTGCAATGATGAGATCGTTGTTCTTACCCGATATATGACTTCTAATTAAAGCAAAAACCCTTTTTTGTCTCGCCTGCGACGAATGTCGCGAAGTCGAGACAAAACGACCATAAATTCCGTCGTCGTCGTTAACTTTTGGTTATCCCTAATGTTAAACTGTTTTTGAACTTCAATAACTTTCTCAAATCTTGTTCAATATCAATGAAATTTTGGCACATTATTTGACTTCATTATTGTATCCCAAGTTCATTTTTGGAAAAAAAAATAATTGCAATATTTCTGTATTTTGCGATTGGTTGGACTTACTTTTTTTCGAGAATTTTTTTTATTGTACCATATCTCAGCACCTACATGCCATAGACAAATGATAATTGGTAAGTGTTTACATCTTTACTAGTAAACAACAACTACACCTACTAGTAACCAACAACTATACCAGAATTAGGTCACCTTGACCTATATTTTCTTCATCAATGAATTTGGCTAAATTTCAATCGCAGGTCCATATATCAACAATGTTTAAACAAAATTGGGAAAATGGAATTTAATTTTGATGTAGAATTGTTGCATATAGTCTGTAGATGCATAATGAGCATTTGGAATATTATTCCGGTTCAACTTTGGTAAATTTCCTGAAAATGTTCAAGACTCTCAATTTTTGAAATTTTTGCATACAATCAAATATTTTAGCATTTTTTTTCATACCAGACACAATTCTGAAAACTAAGAATAAAAAAATATGGTTCCAATTTTGGTAAATTTCCTGAAACTCTAAAAGACAAGTAAATTTTGGGAATTCTTGTTAGCAACAATGCTTTAGGAATGAATTTTAGTGAAAACAAAAATTTTGTATGCTTAGATTTCAAAACCTTTAATTCCAATTCTGGCAAATTTCCTGATACTCTTAAACTGAGTCAAAGACATTTAATTTTTTGAAATTCTTGTTAGCAACCATGCTTTCTGGAGGAAATTTTGTCAAAACAAATATTGCCAATGGTTAGATTTCAAAAAAACTTGGTTCCAAATTTGGTAAATTTCCTGAGACCAGTTATTTCTTAGAATTCATAGTAACCACATCTTAATATAGGCCAAATAATAATGAAAGCAGAGTGAGCAGGCGAACTAACAGGTTCCGCGGAACCTTTATGAATTTTGTTGTAAAACAGTTATACTGATCGAGAATAGATATGGTTGTAGGAACTTTGCCTTATACTTCAGAGTAGCGAATGGCTTCTTCCCTTGTAAAATTGTTACTGGGTAGCATGATTTTGGTGTTGCAAAGTGATTGGAATAATGAAATTCAATTTAACTGTAAAGACATAAGTTGTCGAAATGTCCATATGCAGATAGTACATGTACAGAAACTATCGTATTTTGAATAGGGTCCTGTGTTAAACTATGTCCTGTGCTGACGACCATCTTGGATGAGGTACGAACATAAAAATCACAAACTTTAAAGGGGATCAACCAAGGACAATTGTATCCAAGTTTGGTTCCTATAGTGGTTTCGAGAGAAAAGACCTTTGAATGTATTTCCCATAGGGTCCCTATGTTAAACTATGTTCCCCGCTGGCGGCCATCTTTGATGAGGTACAACCACAAAAATCACAAACTTTAAAGGGGACCACCTGAGGACTATTGTGACAAAATTTGGTCCACATTGGCTCAGTGGTTTCAGAGGAGAAGATCTTTGAATGCATTTCCCCATAGGGTCCTATGTTTAATTATGTCCCCTAGCGGTGGCCATCTTGGATGAGATGCTAATCTGCTTGACATATGTAGAAATTGCAGTCCTGGAAAAGCTCAACACTTTTGTAATTCACATTTAACCTCCATCTCAAACAGTTTTTGAAATAAAAGTAAAAATGTTATAAAATTGTGAAAATTCAAAGAAAAAGGGGCCATAACTCCTATGTGGGTTGTCAGATTTTCTTCAAACTTGCAGGAAATGTAGATCTTACTATGCTGACCAATTTCTCATTTAAAACTTTACTTCTATCAACTACCATTTTCAATATATAAGACTAAAAGTAACAAAAAAAAAAAAACGAAAATGTTACAGAAAAGGGGCAATAACTCCAAGATGGGTCATAAGGTATTCTTGAAAATAGCAGGCGGGTAGATCTCATCATGCTGGTCATTTTTACACCCGTCAGATTTTTGATACCTGTAACGGTTTTCGAGTAATTTGCAAAAAAAACAGCAATTTACCCCTATGTTCTTTTTTTAGGAACAGCTGCCATGTTGTTTGATCTACGGACATAAAAATCACAAACCTGAAAGAACATACCCTGGTGATGATTCAGGCCAAGTTTGGTTAGCCCTCAGGCTAATATGGATGTCTCGGGATGATATGAGATATGATATGAAAAATGCCATATAATAATCTCTATCTACTTTGATTCTTTTTTGAATGTTTCTGCAAAGTAGAGAACTCAAAATTAAATTCAACTGTATGATAATATATTTGAGTATTTTGTACATTTACCTGTCCTTCTTTTGTCCTTCATCCAGTAATTGACGAATTGAATTAATGTATGTCTCACGTTATAATGAATGAGCCTTAAACAATATAAAAATGAGAAATGAAATTTATGTACATGATACTATACTTACAAGTGTCTCTACAGTATTTAGTATGAATTCCTCAACCATGTCTTTTGGACATACAGGTTTTCTATAGAGGCTTTCAAGCTCTAATTTCATTTATCTTGAATTTTTATTAACTTCGGCTTCTATACGAACAAGACCTTCACTATATGCTTTCACTTGAATGTAAAATAGTTTTCTACGCATCGTCCAACTTTTGTCAAGAGAGGAGAATGTCACGTTGGCATAATTATCTGAAAGATATTTTCCAACAAAACTTGGTGGCCTTGCAGCACAAATCGTGCCATTGGGTTCATGTAAGAAGGTATTTCGAATGCTATCCGACGAATTCAAACTAACAAATTTCTGTCCGAAAACTTTAAATTTAAAGATATCGCCATATTGTAAACTCAATCTATGAAGCGTCAAATACATCATTCTATATTCCATATGAAAAAGGTTACCAAATATTGGTATACCTTTTGGTCCGGGTATTGATTTATTTTTGATATTTCTTTAGCATAAGCGACAATTAGAAAAAGCACTAGGCAAACTAGAAAAACTGTGAACAAAGCTCGCTGATATATACCCCCCGCGCCACCATTTGATAATCAATCAAATCAAATTCTAAATTAGAAAATGCAAATCTAAATTATGTCACAAAAACCATGTCAAAGTTTCATGAAAAACTATTCAGTGGTTCAAGAGGAGTAGTGGATAAGAGATGGGTACCCACTTGTAATGTACTGTCAGAGTCCATTATTTGCTATGGGAAACCCCAAAAATCAATCAAATCAAATTCTGACATAGGAGGTGCATATCTACATTATGTCACAAAGGCTGTCTAAAGTTTCATGAAAATCTATTCAGTGGTTCAGGAGGAGTAGCGGAAAAGAGATGGGTATCCCCATGTGTACATGTAATGTAATGGTAAAGTCCATGTTTGGCTATGGGAAATCCCAAAAATCAATCAAATCAAATTCTGAAATAGGAGGTGCACATCTACATTATGTCACAAAGAGACTGTGTTAAAGTTTCATGAAAATCTATTCAGTGGTTCAGGGGGGGTAGCTGATAAGAGATGGGTACCCTCATGTGTACATATAATGTAATGGCACAGACCATGTTTGGCTATGGGAAACCCCAAAAATCAATCAAATCAAATTCTGAAATAGGAGGTGCACGTCTACATTATGTCACAAAGACTGTGTTAAAGGTTCATGAAAATCTATTCAGTGGTTCAGGAGGTGTAGCGGATAAGAGATGGGTACCTCCATGTGTACATGTAATGTATTGGCAAAGTCCATGTTTGGCTATGGGAAACCCCAAAAATCAATCAAATGAAATCTGAAATAGGAGGTGCACATCTACATTAGGTCACAAAGACTGTGTTAAAGTTTCATGAAAATCTATTCAGTGGTTCAGGAGGAGTAGCGGATAAGAGATGGGTACATCCATGTGTACATGTAATGTATTGGCAAAGTCCATGTTTGGCTATGGGAAACCCCAAAAATCAATCAGATCAAATTCTGAAATAGGAGGTGCACATCTACATTCTGTCAGAAAGACTGTGTTAAAGTTTCATGAAACTCTTTTCAGCGGTTCAGGAGGAGTAGCGGATAAGAGATGGGTACCCCCATGTGTACATGTAATGTAATGGCAAAGTCCATGTTTGGCTATGGGAAACCCCAAAAATCAATCAAATCAAATTCTGAAATAGGAGGTGCACATCTACATTATGTCACAAAGACTGTGTTAAAGTTTCATGAAAATCTATTCAGTGGTTCAGGAGGAGTAGCGGATAAGAGATGGGTACCCCCATGTGTA